>DWEM01001009.1:0-15805 GCA_018245935.1 Agara belti belti | reverse complement strand
GAATAAAACGCACATAGACCTAAACAACTATTTATTCAAGTAGAATGCAGTACAGTTCTGCCTAATAAGTGATTACATGATTAATCCTAAGAATATTCATGACATATTTATTTTATAATTATTATCATGAAACACATAAAATTATAATAAATTTATATAAACAGCCTTTTGAAAAATAATGTAAAGACCAAATGCACAGAACCAATTTTTTTTTTATAAGTTTTATATACTCTTGCGTGATCTGTAACTGTTGCTAGCGCAGCCCTTCGAGTGTAAGGGTCATGCAGGATGCACCTCGGCGCAAGCAATGCTGTGGACCGACTCGACGCGCGTATACCGCAACCAATGACTTTTGAAAATAACGGAATAGCCTCTTATCGCCTCGGTTAATACTCGAGGGTCGTTAAATTCAAAAGTGACTGATATCGTTGCACATATCGAACGACCGGAAGAGCCATACGATACATGTGGCCGAAGAAAACTCAAGGGTGACTGGCCTTGCGAAATCTAGCTTGCTACAAATATCGTATGTCTATGTACCGTTCCGTTCTGTGACAGCGAATGACGCGTAGCGCTTCAGCGCAAGTCTCTGGTAGACTGCACGTCGGTGCTGACAACCGCGGCAGAGCGGTTGGAGATGCGAGTACTGAACCCGATGCCTTTCAAGGAGAATGAGGCGAGGTGTACCCGCGCTTGCTTATGAGTGATCCTCTATAGCATCCCAGTTACACAACCAATCGAGTTACTCATAGAAACAATACGTACAATACAGCCAAAAGTTTAACAAAAATGAACTATCTTAATTTAAATATAAGTATTATTTAAGTGAAGTGCGTAACATACAGAAATTCTAAATAGTTTAAAAAGACAACTGCTGACTACTAAACTACAAACTATAGTAGACACATATATCGAATACAGCAAAAGTAAGTGGGAGGATAACCCTGCCCTAAAGAATCTAAACACCAATCTAACATCAAATATTGAAAAAGTTATAATCGTTAAAATTATCTCTAAGACTGAATACCAAATCATTTTTCCTCACTACCGCGGCTAGGGTACGAGCTCCGCGAAGCTGTTCTTCATCATTCTCTGACACAAACCTTAGCTTTCTCTTAATCTCTAATAAGTTTAAAAGGAATATATAACTAGACGTGTAATGATTGAGAAATACATGTGATTATGGAATATACCTTATAATGAAACATCAATAAATCTAATTTTAATCCGTACGGCTACTACTATAGTATTAAATAGACACATATTATCTTAATCTACGTAATAATTCTAGGTCTCTCATTCTCGTTTAATACATTCTCGTAAAATATCAACTCTAAGAAGGTAAATACAGAAAGAAATTTCGCTATTTGCGACGTAAGTGTAAATTGCGAATGGTCCTTTAGGGCCGGCTGTCGTTCCAAGAGAAAGGATCGACAGCCGCAAGTGCCGAGACTCATGATATGCGTGACCGAAAATCCTCAAGGGTGACTGTCCTCGTTAGATCTCCGATAGCACGAGATCAAGCGAGTCTGGCGCCACTTGCGGCTACGATGCGCTGCATGATGACAGAGCCTCGCAGAATCCACTCACCAATTTTACTTTACTAGGTTAACTAGATAACTGTACAAATGATCCATCTTCCTAAATCTAAATACATTACTAACACCAAATATTTTCAAAGGTATATAAGTATTAAGAGTATTACTACGAATAAAATATGAAATCAAACTGCCCCGGGCGTGCGTGTACTCCGCCTAGTTCTTAGGGCTTCGCTGAAGTATTCTATGTTGTCTCTAATATTAAGTAAACAAGGAATATAGTAAACTACAAATGTTACGGGATAATTATAACAGAATGATGCATTAGAAAAACATATTGAAATTATTAAAAACGTGGATGTATTAATTCTCACTGGCATTCTAGAGTTGGAACACTCGACGCGTCTGCTATTACGTTATTAAACAAAATAGTGTCTGAAGACTCAGGATCGGAGAGCAAGCAGATCAGGGATCTTATCTTCTGGATCTTAAAATCGACGACGCCACACGAATCAAAGAGTCTTACGTTACGTGACATCGAGGAGGGCTCATCGGCGACGGGTCGGCGCAGGTTCCACCTGCCTCTCAAACTTTTGTGATAGTGCAATTGCACAAGCCTCGAGCGCGACTGGTTCATGCAGTACAATATAAGGTGAGTCTTAGAATGTAAATCTCTTGAAAAATATGAAATAGGCAAATCGATACGTCAAATTACTAAGCTAAATACTATAATAGACACAATAATCGGATACAGGAAAGATACGATAGGATAATCATTTAATAATGAATCTAAACACCAATCTAACACCGAATATTCAATAGGTAATACCATAAAATATCAATAAAACTATTTCTAATAATAATGTACGTCCAGGCTACCACCGTCCTGTCTGGATCTGATGAATATTGCGTCCTAGTCAAGCACATCGATACCACGCGATGTTTATCTACAGCTAGTTCAAAATTGAAGTAAGTATATATTGTAAAGACGTGTAATAAATGTATTATTAATGAAAAGACACTACATTGAAACACAGAGCTACGGTATTCACACCTACATCGACAAACTACAAAATTTCAATAATACGTTGAATCATGTTTGACTATATTTACGGTTATTATTTAAGACCATTATAAGTACTACATTATTATTTTATACGATATTAACTTAAGCTAGGACCTTTTCTGCGGCGACTTTTGCAGCTGGGAGAGTCCGACAAGAAGCGATCTATTAGGTACTCTATAGAAGCCGAAGGTTTTTTCCGTTGTTGTTGTTCTTTTAAATTACGTTCTTTCTTTTTTCGTTTTACGTATTAGTATGAAGAGTTTTCGCGAATACGAATTTTAATCTATTATAGACGTGAAAAGATTAAAAAAATAATAATTACTCAAATAACGAACTGCTATAAATACATTAGTTGCAAACGTTTGTTATGATCCGAATTGTTACTAAAAGTAATCGCAAAAAAGGTCCTCGGCGGACTGTTGGATAAGGCCATAAGCACAATCGGGCCAATGCACCGTGAGAAAGGCGCGAGCGTGTCCTGCGCCCGCGCAGGTGCTGACTGCTTGCACAGCTGACACAGACTCGGGGCTCAGTCTGTCCTGCCGTGGGCGATGGGGTCGTCACATCCCTACGCCGGACTAGGCTAGACTACGCCGCCTTAAAAATTTAGAGCATAAAATTAAATTTTGATTGAAACGAGCTTTTATTTTTCCTGTATAAACTTAATGATTATTTATTTGTAGATTGGCTGTTTTGTAAATTTCGTTTAATATTAGAAATGTACTTCGTTTAATGTGCAAACAACTGTTAAAAACATATTTATATCCAACAGAAGCTAGATTGCTTCCGCTCGGCCGTCATAGCGTTTTAAGCAATTCAGAGCTAAATACAGCAGAACCGACAGAACGGCAACAGTCATGGTCCGTTAGCAATAGAAATAAGAATATCAGCAATTCACCAAAAAAAATTACGTCAGGTTTTTTTATGAATCTAAATATTGACGACGTTATACACCCCTTCTTACGCCCTGAACGAATGCAATAGACCGCGTCACCGATTCTTGAATGCGGCGTTAGTTATTGTTTGCAATCACATTTTTTAAGACTTTATTCTACACATTGACCGTAGTCTTCCACTCGAGGTATTGAATGACTACGAATCAATGAGCATAATTTATTCCGAATGCAGAGTTTAGGGTTCTACACAAAAAAGGTCGAATACTTATTTACGTAATAAAAGAGACAACAAGTTGATTACAAAAATATTATACAATAAAGATACTTATCATTTTATGAATTCTATTAATATTTATATTGCAAATAATACAGTTTTTTATATTCATTTACAATTGTTCTGATATCAATTGCGACGTTTTCTACAGCAGACAGCGAGCACTGTCCCGGAGAATTTGGTGAGAATATCCATGATTTCATTTTTGAAAATCTATTCTCCCATACTTACCCAGTGCACTGTTGCGGACTGCGATGTGGGTCACGCAGTAGCAGTGCTGTATCACGCAAACTGTCGAAAGAAAAACAAAATGAACACTTTGCCTTTTAAGAGAAAATATATTTTAACAGGTAATTATTGTCGATGGAGTACCTTAGAAAAACTTTATGATACACTCTTGTACTAGCCAGCTTCACCTGGCCCAAGTGGTCGTTCAGATGCTCCTCGCCGGCGCCCGTCCGCAAACACGGATAGGCCGCCAACCGTTTGAGCCTTCGTACAGGCTCGCCATCTATAACCAAACATTTTATTCAAAACGATATGGCACAATATAGACATCCCAAATTTAAAAATTTCTTGTTGTTTGGAAGCGCGCGTAACAAAATTCGTAATTTCACAAATCTACGCGTATTTTATTGCAACTACTTATTTCTTCTCAATCCCCAGTTATTTAAATTACCGATTCATTTATTTAAAAGTTTGCTAAAATAATCGATTGAAATTACACTGGCTTCCATTTTCTTAAGAGCTCTTTCCGATGTAACTACAAGTGCGTGTTGCGCATTACCTATTGGATAGTGCGCATGTACAGACAAAATGGCGTCTGCAAGATATCTAGAAAATGCAGAAAATTCTTTGGTAATTTCCAAAATTTATTCACGAACACTAAACCGCACTTCATAATTATTCTAAATATTCATAAATCACAATTAAATGTGTATGTAGTCACTAAATGCAAAACATAAAAGGAAAAAATATATTTATATCACTTTTGGAATGTATTTCGGGTATTTTGAATAAAATAATATATACCTTATTTTAAAATCACATGTTGCTTCCAACGATCCTTGCTCCTGCTCGCGCTGCCCCGACTCGCCCTCTTCTCAGACCGCGCGCAGGTTCGGCGGCAGACAGAAGCGTGCGGCTCAGGTCCGAACTGGAAATAAGAATAATCTTACAGTACACGTTTTTCTAACACAATTGAAGGATATGATTTTAGTTATTGCACAGGTGCTATGCTGTTGCGAAATATGAAAACTTTTAGGTAGCCATTTTGTTTTCACCAGTAAAAGCTTATGATGCTCTGAATTCAACCGGCAGCCGGTTAGTATCGAAATCAAGCACGAAATGACGCGCAGAAACGGTGCGCGGTCCTTATATTGACTTGCTTCCCCCCTTATGTATTGAACGAGTACATACGTTATTATGTGTCTGGAGCTTGGAACCCTACAGAAGCCGGGAACGAGGGGATGTTTAGACGAGACTGTGATTGAATTAACTGCGCTGCAGCCCCTACTATTTGTCACACGGTGACACCGGAACTCTAAATCTTAATTTTAACGAAACTTGTAGTTTGTTTTGAAATAAGATTTTTTTGGTAATTAGATGCTTAATCCGAATTACTCAGTACCTTTACAATAATAACTTTCATGCACCTTAAATGAAGTTAAATAGCATCTTCTATAAGAGATTGTTTTCGAGTAACATTTACGTTAATTAATTTTCCTTACCTTGTATGTAATCAGTGCCTGAATGGACATTGCTAAATATCTTTTTTGGTTGTCATGCCACATTTTTTTTACAGATGTACAATTAAAGAACTTTCTGCGAGTAAGATAAATAAATACCGATAGATAGATAAATAAACAAAACATCTTCCAGGTTTTCTTCTTTTCATAATAAATTCCGGTCCTATAATCGGATATTTTTAAAAATACTATTGTTCGCCAACCTCTCAGCCAGAGTATATATGTCACAAAAGATAATGACTCTTTTTATTTAAAACATTCGGCGAATATACCTATTTCTTCCCACTTTCCTTGCGGAAAATAAACTAGATTTACCAACTTTTTGGTACCATGGTATAGCCTAGCGAATTCAAAACAATGTTCCGATTTGGCCAAGTATACGTAGTTATGTCGGGTACAGAAGGGTCCGTTATGTGTCTGGGAGTATTGTAGCGAGGGCTTCGCGGCGCTCAAGGGTTTGCTATCGATCGACACGTTAGCGACGCGGATTTATGACCCCACTGCCAAGGTTATAATACTGAACTTGTATTGAAAACGAAATACTTCAAGCACTTTTACTTTCGAGTTTCTACATGATAAAAGGCTGTGCAGTATCGCGCCAGCATATCAGGCCGAAGATCCTAATTATTAAAAATAAGTCAACCATTCGTCGCTAAGAAATATAAAAAAAAATCCTTTTCTGCTACTTAATTCCACTCTACTAATGATAAACAAAATTCTCATTCACTTTATGATCTTGACATATTGAACCTCCAATATATACATACTATCACGATCTAACCTAACCTTAGCTAACCCCCCAGCATTGCTGTATTTTACGAATGTTTACAGTTGTAAATTCTGTTACAAAATTGTACTGAATGTTCGTGTGGTTTATTCGGAAAATAATTATTTATTACTAGCTGTTACCCCCTATTGCTTCAAAATCAAATAAGCCGCGAGCTTTGTTTAGTGAGACCGACCGGATATGGGTAAAGTTGGCATCGTACACCACAGTGTACCAACACAAGGGAGATCTCTTTCATAGGTAATTCCATCAGACTTAAAGATTTGGCTATTCGATTATACATTTCCTATCCGGACCGCTAATATACGACTGGGCACTCGGGCGATGGTGAATCGGCCGAGTCGAGAAAATATATCACGTTTTCGTTTCATTCGGACACAAAAAATTAGAATAAGATAAGTTTTGGGCTGAGATGAATTAAAACAATATTCTCGGGGAGAAAATTTTATTTCCATTCATTTAAACATGTATAATTCATAACGTAGTTAGCCACGGAAAGGATGTTGTGTAACATTGACAATTGCACATCGAACATCTACATTTACAAATAGATACCCACGATAATGTATAATCTACTACAAAAACAGTGCGGGCGTCGCGGAGGCGCACACGTGTATACGATAATATTGTATATTTACAAACACTTAATCGATATCGCTATTTCTCAGTCCATATTCTTCATAAAATACATACGACCCGTAGAGCACTCTACTCGACAGCGCCATGAGACCTTAGAAGTTCTCGTTCTCAACAATATATACTCATTTGAAAGATCACCGAACATTACATTTTCATAAAACTACGTACTTTATTGATTTCCAAACACACTCGTCCGTAAGCCGGTTACGTTCAGTTATTTCACATGGGGTCCCGTGCGTGCACAATATTATACTCATTCAAGGATAATTTAAGAGATGCAAATAAGTATGTCTATGTGAACCCTTATTGTAAAATGCACACCGGTCCGTGCACCGGTGCTCGGTTCTCGAGTGAAGTGAAGCATCATTGACACGTCGCGTTGCAAGAATTTTATACAATTTCTACAAATATTACAATTGCACCGAATTGAGTTTCGAAATTCGGATTCTGTTCGGTGTTGCATTTAATCATTTCCACCATATTCCAAGAAGCCAGTCAAGGTTGCGACCGGCTTCGCTACACTCGTCGACTTCTAAAGGTCTCGCTCCTTAACGAATACGACATTACGCCAAAAAGATTCGGACGCCAACAACACTTACATAAATATTTATATATCGTTAGTAGAGCCTTAAAATGTTATACAAGAGCTGCAGACAAACGAGTAACGTAACCTCGACATAATGCAACAGGGACATAAAGCACGACGCGTCGTAATTTAAAAAAAATACCATTTCATTTCAACACCATACTACGTAATAATTAGTAATTTACTTACATACAATTAAATTCTCAATTGAATTTCGAAACAATCATTTTTTATTTCATGTTGAAAACATGGCAATACCAACGAAACAAAGATAAAAGTAGACCTTGTTTATTTTTCATTTGACCAGAATCTCGGCTGCCGGACAACGATGACGCGGCGTGCGACGCAGCGTGTCCGGTAGATACCTATTCACTCTACGTTCGAGATGCGGGCGTCGTTCGATAGACGTACATCGAATTGTAAAGTAGGCTTACTCGTTTCAGAGCTGTAGTTGCGCTCTCAGTTCGCTAGTCGGTACCCGATTTAATTTGTTTATGTGACTTGTGATATTTCATAAACATCGTAGTTTATAATTTTTTATATTATAAAGAATAGGCCAAGTTAGCGAAGGGGTAGTGTGCTCGTGTCGGCGACAGAATATTCTGATTGTTATCGCTCGGTTCATAGCGAGCTTCGTTCTACACGAGCGTACATTAATTAGACGTGAAAAAGTAGCCGATATATTACCTAAATATACACATTCACACCCAAGATCTCACAATACAATTCCTCTAATGTGAGTATCGCACAAATAAGGCGATTGTCAACTAAAGTTGCGTGAACTATTGCCGAGTCCATCGCATGTCTTCATAGATATTGTACTGATTCTGTAAACATAACTGCTCATTATAAAACTACGCCAAGATCCCAATTCATTATGAACGTAAATTGTATTGCACAGAAATCGAGTATCGAATATGTATAACTACACCGATAAGTATAAAATATAACTATCATGACATCGATTAGATGCAAGTTTTGTGATAATCGAATCAACTTCATGATTTAATAAATACGCAACATACAAATATAAAACTGCAACAAAATAAACAAAGATTAAAAGGTAATTACGTAAATAATTAGTCACGTACAGTCTAAAAGTTAAAGTATATATTAAAAGAACAGTTAACATTTATAAAGTATATCAAAGTGAACCCGAGTGATCTCCGCGATGCAGCGCTACCGGGCCGGTGCGGCGGCGCACGTTTGGATCCCAATTACTACAATAGTAATTGCACAAATGTTAGCTGCGCATATTTCAGGTCTTCGGTTACAAAAAAATGTCTCTCAATTGAAAATAAAACATTAAAAACATTCAGAAATAAATAAATCAATCAATCAATCATTTGTTAGAAGTACATAACATTACAGGATGTTTCAGTCAAATAATAATAGCGCTCTTTTTTATTTATTTAAAGGACTTTCTCGCCGAGCGGCCGTATTATCGTCCCATAAAACGCAACAACGACATGATAACTTAAAAAAACATTCTGAAAAACAAATAAATAAAATCAACCTTTCGATAATAGCGCTCTTACTGTGCCAAGTGAGACGTACATGTATTGTTTATGTATATTAGTAGCCACCGATACTTTAATAAGCATTTTTCTTTAATATGGCAGCTCCATAATTGTGCGGTATGGCCGGGTGAAGCGAGATCGCTCCGCCACTCCTACTTCCCCCGACATCGTGGATAATATTATCAACACACGAGTGACGAACTATTCTAGAATACATACAAAATATTCTCATACGAATATTTATGTTCTTAGTAAATCAAAACGAATATCTCCGTATACCGTTAGGTTTTAATTTTATATCCAAATTGGATCGAAACGTAGTTGAACTCGAAGGGAAGACGTTCAGATGCCTCTGTGTTATTTATCGGCGACAAGTCAACTATGTAGGTACTGCTAATATTGATTGGTTGTTGATCTGCTTTATTTCCGCATTACTAACTATTTATTAAACATTGAAAACGTTAAAACTTATTCATCAATAGTGATATATGCCTTAACTTAATGTACTAACTATTTAATTACAAAAATATTAAAACGCTAAAATAAAAAATATTGTTGTTACATAAATAATCAATCAAATGTGAAGAGTAAAGTTCTTGTCGATATCTGTAGGGGTAAACTGATTTATGTTAGATCACTACTATCGTATTACCGCTTACTATAATATAGAACACGTACATGCATCATACGATTACGGCATATTTATGAACTTGCCGCAACATAGGAAACTTCAAAAATCTCGATTGAATATTCGAATGTACTTATGTTCGAAAACCATCCGTTAAAACACTACACTTTACTAATTGCCTATATCTTTGTTCACTATTTATACAAAAGTTTAAATATTAAAATTAACGTCAATTATAATAAAAATACAAACTATAAAATTAAATTAAATAACACCCCGCCGCCGTTTGGCGCGCGGCCGGCGAGAGCGAGCGAGACAGGAGACGGGCAGACGAACCCGCGGGGCCACCGACGCCGAGCTCCAACAAAACAATAACCGGTACACGACATGCCGTCTCGGTGTACGTGCGCGTACGCTAACAATCACTGTAGCTAGGGAGCGGTCATTCGGCTCGCACAATGGTGCACGCCGCTGCGCCGTCCTTGGATCGCATGGTCCTTCGAGTGAACAGATCGAAAGGTCGCGACGACGAACCCGACGAATACAATAGCCAAGGTTCGATTCCCCCAACATCTTTGGCCTGATTTATTTCCCTCTAAATGTAACTACATACATTCGCAGCAATATGAATATGTACAATATTTTTCAATAAACTAATATTCTTACATCTCACTTACCACGTATGTGAATATATATATATATGTAAAATTTAAAACAGCCGCTTGGAACACTGGCAGCGAAGTGACGAATGACTCTCAAAGTAAATAATAATAAAATTGTTGGCAAATTGCACGAGGCTTCATAGCCACGTAAGACACGAACGCATACTCGTATGGAGTACTACTGCCGCACGTGTATATGCAGGTACTTAACGTCAGTCATATATTTTTCTCTTTCGTACAGATATTTAATAAATAAATACTTCCAAGAATTTATTAAACTGATAGTATTAGCTCGGCTGAAGTAGGCAATGCGTAGTTTTTGGTAAATAATTGACATGCAATCGACAAACTAATTTATTATTACTTATTTACAGACAGAAATAGACACTTATCATCATCATCATCATCACCGGCCGACGAGGGTCCGTTTCTACGTTACGTAGGAACAATGAAATATATTATTTCAACAACGGATAACTACTTCTACCGTACAAGAAACTCCGCCCACCGACGGCTTCAGATAATCAAATTGTTCCGATTGAAACATGTCGTTCAAAAGATTTCATTTAATAGTCGTTAATCTTAATACAGATCTGGCCAATTTTACACAGCCCTGCCACCGAGAGCCAACGTTGCGCCCAATAATTTTACAACTGTATAATATAACATTCAATATACATCAATCGCCATCATAAACGGACCAGTAAAATAATTATGCTCAGTATCATTACAGTCCGATTATTATATCATGACATCCGACAGTAAGGGAAAGAAGATTGCAATTAAATCTTCCGATTTTTATGAACAATACGTAATCGATAACAGACACTACATCGATTGAACGAATGACTCATCGAGTGTATCGACCGTAGGGCCTACCGAACGCGAATAAACGAAAGGGCGTGGCCGCGATCACGCACTGCACTACTGCTATAAGAGCTAACGATCATTTATTAGAATCAAATAACCAGTTCCCATCTCTATCGCTTACAATTGTAATCCGTCAGAGATCACCACAAAATAATTCGAGCATACTCGTTGCCATCGCGTCTACTCGGCGCGGTGCGCTTCCGATAACTAATTGGTTTCACGATAACAATCTATACACAGCATTAATACTCCGAATACAACTTACGCTTATGTTACGATAGGTAGAAGATGATGCTATCGGAAGAATTCCCTAAATCTATTGCCGGATCCAGTTAAGTATAGATCCAGACGTGTTGTGAATGTTTGCAGATTTGAAATATGCGGCCGCATGAAAAGAAAGGCATACTAATTTCGATTACTATGCTCCAAGTTTTCTGTGTGAAATAATCCGCATCCACATCGGCGGATGTCGACTTTTATTAAGCCGCACCGGCATCCGGGCATATCATCCTGCCTGCATCCACAACACTACTACAGACACGAGACCGAAACGGCCGGACATCTACAGGCCGATAGTGAGAATAGTATACCATAAATATAATACATTGAGATTTTGCAAATACAAATACATTTACGACAAAGAAGAGTTTAATCTGTAACAACATTTAGAATTCTATGAATAGGTTTCAAATCGACCACATTGATAACATCATACACTTAATATATTAGTCGAACAAGTATCTCCATGTAGTCCACAATGAGAACAACGGCTGGACTAAACTGTGTAACCGCTCGTAATTGGGACAATAGCACTTCAAACTTCACATAAATTAATCAATGTGTATATAACTAAAAATTAATAAATAACTAATCGCAATTAAAATCAGTGGTTCCTAACCTCCATGCACCAGAGGACCACCAGGTCTGGAGATTATTAAAATTTGATTGAATACAATTTCATCGCATCATGATCTGGATAATCAAGAGGAAAAATCATTAAGAACTTAACTAATTTCAGCTACAATTGCAGTTGCCGTGTCCACTACACACATCTTCCATACTCATAGGCAAGTAATGGGTACTTTGTTAATAATTTATGAAAGGATAATATACTGCGACCTCATTTAGTTCCTCTGAATCCCACGGCCCACTGATTGGCAACCATTCATATTAGTAATTAAAACAACACTTCAGTCCAGGTGTTCACTAAACAAACCCGGTGCAGTTTGATTTCGGCATTAGATCCAATAAATAATTATATAAATTATAATTATTATGTAATATCAATAGTAAAATGATTTATCTGCAGCAACATACAAAAAGAATTATTTTTATATATAGTTAAACAATAAATTGTCAAAATGTAAAACATACTTCAAATGCAGTGTGATGTTATAAGATTAAAGTTATCTAAGCCCCTAAAGCAAGGAAGTGATGACTTCATGAAACATTTAGTCCCGTTGATGGTGGTTGTCGCCTGTTTAGTTGAACAACACCGAGCTGGGGTCCTCATTGCCCATCGCCTTGACATGGCGCAAGACATCTTTCTTGGTGATCACGCCCAGCAAACGCCTGAAAATAATGAACATTCATATACATTCTTATTTTTTACACGCTAACATCAGTTGGCATACATGGAACTGTAACTGACCACAACAAATAATTGTGTGATATCTGGATGTAAAATTGTCCATGTGTAGTTAAAGCAGGATATTAACAGCTGTTTGGTCACCGTAGTCCTAGTTTGGAATGAGATGGCCCGAGACACAATTGTCAAACTATAACTGAGATATTTGTGTACACTAACACATGCAGTCTTCAAACTTAATATGAGCGACGTCTTTAATGTAGAACTTTCATTTTGGTCAAGATGGATTGGTAATAAAGGAGTGCAATGTCTACTTGACATGACGAAGGTCAGCTTGCATGCCTGTCAAATGATGTGATGTTAAATTGTTTATAGCTCAATTGACAGTTTTATTATAGACTTTAGATCCCATTATTTGTCACTGTTAACTAAGCTGATGCCACAACTGTCACATACTTTAAGAATATTCAATCACAGAATGGGGCACTTCTGAGTATCATGATCGTGATATTTGGCTTTAGCTGTGGCTCATACGAGATTTGCCACAAAATATATTTATGTATAGTATAGATTTGCCATAAAATATATTTATATATAGACAAAGTATCATGACTGATAACAATTCTTAAACAAGAGAAGCCAATCTCAAATAAATTGCCATTATAACAATGTAACAATACTCACCCATTGTGAGTGACCAATGTCTGGCGGAGGCCAAGTTTGCGGAACATGTCAACGACAGTCTCCATGGGTGTCTGGTCAGTGACAGTAATGGGTGCCAGGTCGACGATACGGTGCAGCGGGATGCTGTTGGAGGTTTCTTCAGATATTTGATTCAGATGAAACAATACCAATGTCTGCCCAGTTAGACCCTCAATTGTACGACGAGCATTCGCTATAATAAAAGTGATATTAAAAATTGGAAATGGAAAGGAAAATAGAAATAATAATTAATTTAGCTTACAAAGTGAATTGCTATAATTAATCTATCATGCAACATTTATTATTATGACTTATAATAAAACAAAGGAGGTGACAATAATAACAGCAGTAACACCCACCGAGTGCTAAGTTGAGATCTCGGCGCAAAACAAAGCCAACCAGGTATTGGTTCTCCTTGGACACCACTACGGGGTAACCATTGTGCTCGGTCTCCCTCAAAAGAGTATCTAAATCATCCACAGTCATAGAGTCTTGAGTGATCGATGCCAAGGTTTCATTGCGTCTGAAAAGAGGAAGGAATAACAGGACACATTATAACAGGAATCGAAATGGATCAACATTATAATGATGAACATTAACAATTTCAATTAAACCATATGCCTAGTTACACCTTTGAGCCAATTTTGCACTGATCAATTATAACACTTAACTATACATACATTATATACATAACACTTATTACATGATAGATGCACAACCCTTTGCAAAATACTCTTTAAAATGTTACTTACGTTCCATATGGACCTTGCAATCTACGGATCATGCTTTGAGGAATGCCTGTATATATATTGCACATGCAATTTCTGAAATATTTAATTTAAAGACAAATTATATCTACCGATGTTCAATATAAATGATTTTTAATTCATATTAGCAATTAATTGCAACGTTTAACAAACAACTTACGCATAACTATGTTCGTGGATAATTTGATCGAGTCGAAAGTATTTGAAAAGTGTATAATATATTTTTAAGACCATTTTACAATAGTCTATTTTTTCTCTGAAACATCACAAGTTTATTATCAATTCATAATACACTTTAATTTACAAATTTCCTTATTAGTCTTATTTCGTTTAAAATTTTAATTTTATTATTCTTTCTAACAATTCACTAACGAACGGTTGCATTTAATATTAAAACTATTTATTTGTTGGTTGCAAATTGTTATAAAGTTGAGAAAAAGAAATTCATTTTGTATAATATAATGAACCTTACTCCTCACTTTGCTTCGGAAACAGCTTTGTCTCGCACATGACTTGAGCGTAAAAAGTATGAAAATTAACAACCTGATTCATTTTTAAGACGAAGGCTAAGGCGACGAGTTTGGAAAACGCCAATTAAATTAATAAAATAAAATTGTATTGTAAACGATATGTGTATGGTTTTTACTACGACGGTATGACGATTTTTATGATTTCGTACGATTTTAGTTTTGCCTCAAGATACTAGCAAGAACCACAATTTAAACTTTCACGGAGCGCACGATACTACTCCAAACAATGGTCTTAGCCATTAACACGATCGATACTCGATACTGACGTCAAATTTTGACCAATGTTGCCAGATCACAGCGTATCCGACGGAATAGTAGATTTATAAATCCTATGAACTCTCAATGACGTACTACGTACTAGCGTATTTCATATTATGCCTTTGTTTCCTGTTTGCTTACATGAATTATTAAAGTATTCTAATGTTGTTCGGTTACTATTCGGTTGTATTATTAAAGTATTCTATTAAATGGCTATTTTCTTATAACCAAACGCAATGAGTTCACGATATTAAAACTTTTTAGTTTATTACTTTCCTACATTATCATTTGCCGATATTTATTGAGATAATTATGACCTGCGCTAAAAATTGAAGATTGGATTTGTAGTTTGTGTAAAAAAGTATATAGCCTATTCGAATCGGTCGTTAATTAAAAGAGCTCGCGAATGTGATGCCATAAAGATAATTAAAAAGTTATTTATTTTTAAACGTATGTATTTAATTTCTTTAATAAGCGTATCTTAGATGAAATATTGCTAGTAAATTAATAATAATAGCTAAGGTTTTCGTTACGGTAAAAGAGCCATTTATCGTTACTAGTGGTCGCCTAGCGGTCGAAAATCGACCGTACTTCATTAAATAATTTTTTAAATTTGAAAGCATATGCTACAATTTTTTCTTTGTATACATTTTCGAGTTATTGAAAAATCACGAACGGTACAATAAATGAGGTTTAATTTAATAAATTAGGCATACTTAAAAGCATTCTTTGACATTTCGTTGGAT
>DWEM01001008.1:0-15810 GCA_018245935.1 Agara belti belti | reverse complement strand
TATGCGTGATAATTTAATAATTGATTTAATGAAGTACGGCCGATTTTCGACCGCTAGGCGACCACTAGTCTATATAAATCAGTATTTAGATATGTGTACATGACGTATCAGCTCTCAACACAACACAACACAAGCTTTGCATGTGGCACCAGAAAGACCATGTGTGAAATTTCCCTGAACATTAGCTATTAAACGTCCCTTGCGCTTTATAAGTGGACTCGTCCTGCGACTACAGCCCTCAACCTTCTCGCAGATGCAATTCGAGACCAAAAACCTCAAACCACTAGTCCAAGTTTCTCCACTCTATTAGAAGCTAATAATAATAATGTAACATTAGCATACGTAATTATATGCATAGAAAGTCTTATCAAAGCGAGTTCGGGCTATTGCGTCTGCCTATTAGGTTTTCCATCCATTATTATAATCATTCACATATTTAAACATACAACGAATATTTAAAAAAATATTTTATTTTTTTAAATATTCGTTGTGTGTTTTAAGAGTATTCAATATTCGTTACATAAATATGACAGCAAATGCTAAGATATTATATAAAGTCCACATTCCGGTAACGATGGCTTGATTTATTATAGGATATGTCGAAGAGAAATTCACAGAAAACGAAGGAGGCATTAAAAAAACGTTAGTATAACGAGTAGGTAGGAAACAACCGCAGTAATTATCGTCAGCGAAACGCTTCGACGTAATGTGACATGCGCGTGCGCAGTTCCACAGACTGGAACAATGCAGAAAAACCTTAATATAAAAGAGTGCCGAGAGTTTTAGTTAATCCGACTCTTTTTCTCTCGGTCTACATCGCACCAAAGCTTACGTAAGCCCCGGGAAATTTGACTAAACCTTTTGAAACGAATGCCCAACATTTGGTATGAAATTAGTGGTTTCATGTCAATTTTAATATCCTAAGGCAATTTGAAATTAACTGTAGTAACCTTATGAGAAGAATGAATTCTAAATCTGAATTTAGACCAAATTATTAGGTGGTAATCTATTCACATCACTCCAAATTACTTAATTAATTAATAATTTGCTACTTCAGAGGACTAAGATACAACTATTTTTACCTTCGCTCAATGAGTTTTAAACAGAGAGACGGCACTAATACATCTTCCTAGATACAGAAGTAGGAGCATTTACCGAATTCGACCTCTCAATATACGAGTACATGTATTTTGTATAATAAAAATTTATTATTCATTTCTAGACTCTTCTAAGCTCTACGAGAATATTTGTTTGTTTGCGTGACGCTGTTTTAAATACAAAAATTGTTTAATAATCGCAATCATGGATCTGTCACAACATATTTGTTTGCGAAATAACAATGGAATGCTCAACTCGAGCATCATTATCATTTAAATCGGAGAGCAGGCGACATGCACATTTAATATCACTACATATGTAAAGAAAGAAAAAAAAGAAAATAATAATTTATTGCCTATGTGTCACCAGCTGCGCCCACGGATTTATCCGCATAGGATTCTGTTTTTACTTCTTATAACATTAGCAATCTGCCAATAAAAGTTTTGTCAAAATCGGTCCAAACGTTTCGAAGCTGGTACAATAAGAGTGACAGGCAAACGTTTTAAGAATTGTTTTTTGTTATACGTTACTATATGTTGCCAATGCAGAGGAAATTAAAAAAGCTATCATGAACCTCGACGATAACATCCATTTAGTCAGTAATACTAGTATTTGCATGAATATCAGAAAGTGTTAACTTTTTTGGTGCACAAGTGAATTTGTTTTTCCTTTTGTGGTAACCATATCTGTGTTATGCGGTAAGTAACTCTGTCGTTAGACTAAAATTTAGTCATCTGACAATAATATTGCGAGCAAAATATTTAGTTTTCCAAATATGTATAATATTAATTCACTACAAACTTCTATACAAAAACAAAAACCGTGTACTAAGAACTCCTACTCACATCATTAATGCAATAAATATTCATGTTTGTTTAAAAAGGTTTTAATCATTTTATTGTTTGTCTTTCAGGTGGTTATTCTTGTTTACGAATACAACGTTGTAAGTGAAGCTCGGAATACGAACAGCAAGTCAAACTGGTTCGTGAATAGTAGTATAGACTTCCCAGTGCTACAAGAAGGTTTCAACGATGCAAATATTAAAATAGACGGGATCACAATTAAAATACTTCCAATATTACTAAAAGCGCTGAAACAAATTAGACACATAGAAAACATAATGGAAGATGCCACCACTCTCCGCCCTCCATACGACATAAGTGACACAACGCATGCGGCTTATACCAAAAATATATTTGCTGATACTAGAAACTGGATGAAAATACCAGATTCTCGACTCTATACCATAGAATACAAAACCTCTCCAATATTGTATTACAAAAACCCGACTAGGAACGTGGAATACTTCACAAAGATAAGGAAAATAAGAGATTATCAAAGGATACTGAATTATGTTGATAAAATGATAAGTGACAAAAATACTTATGGTTTAACACAGCCTATGAACACTTTTAGCGGTACTGATAATCCGTTGAGAACTACAACATCGGCACCGAAGCGTAATTTAGTAAAAAAAAATAAAAAGCCGCATACAAAAAGTACAAAAACGTCAACACAAGAGAAAAAATCAAATTGCGGATGCCCACATAAACCAACTGAACTAATGAAAAAACTTTTCGCTGGTATTGAGCAACTGTTAAAATATTTTTCTCGGTCACCTTCAAATAACACTCATGTAGCCCATGATTGTTATGATCCAACTAAAACAAAAGAAGATAAATCTGAGAAACGCGTCTATACAACTACTACTACGATTACAAACAATAATGATGTCATTGAACCGGAAATTACTGAACCAGCAGTTTACAAAACATTCCTTAATAGACATAAATACACAGTAGATTTGATGCCAATAAATCATAATATACGAAGGGAACATACCTTAAACGCTATTATTAATTTTATAAAACCTAATAATAATAAACAAATGTATTCTGATGAAAATTTTGAATCGCGCGAGATTATTAGCGGGATCCCTAATTACGTTAGACCTTCAAAAAAATTTAATATGATAAAAGAGACAAGTACTGAAATATTACCAATTTATAATACTAATACTAAAGCCCCAAATGATGCTGTTACTACAGTAGCTGATTATATTTTACAAAAAGGTGCTTATGATATTTCAGCTGAAACAAAATCGTTCTCTAAAACATTTTTTGATACTGTCTATTCTGACAATGATGATTACAGAAAAGCAAATGCCAATCGGTCAGATGATTTGAATAAACTTGACGCTCGCAGCACAGAGTTAATTGAAAGTAAAATTGTACCTGAAAGAAAAACTGATACCCGAAATACAAATGAAACTAAAAATAAATCAACAACATGTCAATTTAAAGGCACTAGACCAGAGAACAAAATCTACAGTAATATTAAAGGAATGCGTAAATTGGGTAATCTAGTTTCTGAAGACAACAACACCTTAAATTATATGCCAATGTTATATCGATTTACTGCAATTTTAAACACAACTATGGCTAAAACAACAGAAGCTACAAATGTTGTTAAAAATAATGTGACATCTTTCGTTGGAACTACCGAGAAAGCTCTAGCTGTTGAAAGTCAAAATTTATCTGATAAACAGAACACAACGACCGCTAAACCCAAAGGAACTAAACATAACAGTACTGGTGATATTATTTTAAAACAAGACTTTGTAACAAAATTGGAAGGAAACATATCAACAGAAAATACATTAAAACAAATAGAGGAAGCAATAAAAATATTAAACACTGAAACAACACCAAAACAAGCTGACAAATTCACATTGTCTGATAACACGTATCAGTGGGAGTTGGTGAAACTGGATGAGCATACGGCTTCTATAAAATCCATTATACCCGAACATAGATCAACGTATCTGGAAATGCAGAGGAATGATTATGCAACAAAACGTGATGAAAATCAAGATTATGATAATTACATTTTTGATTAGGATAAATTATGTTATATTTAAATAGTAAATTACTCTCTGATTATAATCGTAATTTAACTTATGATACATCACAATAAACTGTTGTTTTTATTTTCATTCTCACCTCATAGGATCAAGACTTCATTGCATAACTATGAAACTGTGTAAGTTTTAACGATAAAAATATGTCATGGCTGCAACCCGATACAAGGACGCGTCACAATGTTAGGTAGTGGTCACTGTCTCATGAAAATCGTTATAGATCGCTAATACCTTTAATAACTAACTATTTTACACGCCTTCTGATGCCGGTGATGTGTGAGAACTCACCACAGCGTTAACCCATTAAAAAGCCGTCTGCGCGCAACGTTCCTTAACTTTACACTATAATTCTTGCAACCTACATCGCACAAACAATGAAATTACCTAATGTGTTAACGTACATTGAAATTTTTTGCATGTACTTTGCATTGCAACATACAAAGTATACCCTAATTAAATTTTAGTGCTTAAAATTAAGAGCATTGTCTTAAGAACAAGTTACTACGTTTGCCTTCCTAAAAGCTAAAATAAAGAAACTAAAAGTAATTTTATTTGTTTTCTTTTTCCAGATAGTTCTACTAATCTACGAATATATGATTGTTGTAGAAACGAGTATAGTACAAAATAGAAGAAATCTAAAAAGAAATAAAACAATTGGACTAAACGATCATCCCATTGCAGATAGGTTAGATCGCGCCTATTTTGGGTTTGATCAAGATTATTACGAAAGAATGCCGCTTCTTGTAAATGCTATGCAGGAGAATAGTTACTTTGATCCTTCTACGGAAATATATGAAGCTTCGCACAAAAACAGACGACATCCAAACTTAAGGTATATAAAATTAACAACAGAAAACTACCGAGCAATCAGAAGAACTAGTCCACGCCCCTTTCTTTACGAATATAAAAATCCCATACCAGCCCCTTTTAGTAAAACCCATAGCAAATCGTACGCTTCAAGAAGTTGGGTCGAGAGCTACCGGAATGCACAGAGATTAAAGAATCTTAATGAAATTATTAAATATCTTGAGAAAACTGTGAATGCCAAGTTTAGCGATTTAAAAACGCAAAGCAGTACTCGGATTGCCTTTTCCGGTATTTATCTGGAACCTTTAGCGGAGGAAGACACAGGATCACATGATTTAACAGCACAAGACTCTGTTAAAAACGAGTATAAATCAAACCATAAATTTGATCCTTTATATATATTTAAACCAGACCACCCTGGAGAGATTAATTTGTTAGCTGAGGGATTAAAATTCGGACCAGCACCGACAACAGATTTTGTAAATGAAATCCCACCCACAGTTCCAATATTTAGACCAATATTGAATCGCAAAAGAAATTGCTATGGAAATGTGTGTAATGATGACGAGAAGAATAATGTAAAATCATCTAATTCCAATAGAAATGAAAACATAGGTTTGAAAAATCTGCATACGCTTAAATCGTTCGGATTAATGCTCAATTTATATCCTATTCGTGCCACGAAATCGACTGATGCAGATAATATATCATCGAGTCCTTCGACTGATTTAGATAAAATTTATATAACAACATCACGACCAAAAGTCCAGTTCAGAAGAAAATCATCTTTTCCTGTAAGACGAACGTCCACGAGAGGAAAGCCACGATTTTCAAGTACAGTAAAAAATAACAAAAGTAACATGTCCAGAACTGTTAATATACCTACATACAACAATGTCGAGTCAACAACGATTCCTAAAATGATAGTCCATCTCAATGTCTTTTCAGTAAATAAAGAAGTTGATAAGACTGAAAATGTAACCGAAACTTTGATTTCTAATAATCAGCCTCTTACTTCACCATCTACGACCAGCACTCATAAAACAATGATACAAGATTATCCTGTACTAAATTCTTCTCATGTTCAAGACTACCACATCGGAAGTTCCGGTATTATTCCTATTGAAGAAAGAACCTCGTCACCTCCAACATTACCCATCGTGACTCCAATTATACCTCTATTTGATACAACAACTATAATCAATGAACCTCCAAGAACCGAATCACCAGAAGTGTTCAAATTTAGTCCAGAAGATGCAAAAGTGCCTGATGAATATTTGAAGATACGGAAAAATGATGAAAAGCAATTGGAACTAACAGAAATTGGCCGCCATTCAAACGTGCTCTTAGAAAGTAAGAACAATGATGTTGAAACTAGAACTCTTGTAGTAAAACTAAAAAAACATGATACGTCAAATGAAGAAACAACGACAGAGTCAGGTGAAGATTACGAAGAGGTGACACAAACGTATGTTCCACAAATAAATGGACATTACAGAAATTTGTTACATAAAAGTTTAAGCACTTTGTTGAGAGAAAATTCAGAGAAATATAGAAGGAAATTAGAAAATTCAATTTCGAGTATACGTAAATCAACCTACGTGCCGATGTATGTAAACATTAAAAGAAACCACAGCAATATAGAATTCGATGACAATGAGTAAAAGACGGTTTCTTTATGAATCTATTATTTTATTATCATATTTATTATGCTACGACTGCCTCCCACCGACTTGATTTATACAATTTTTCCTGTGAATTCTTTAATATTACAGAAAAGTTTTAACTATATTGTTCCCTATTTAATGTACCTGTGTTATAACTATAATATTAACTAATTAAAAATATTGTTTGCTATCGTCTACTGAGTTTTATATATATAATAATTATATAATAATAATTATAATTATATTATAATTATTATATATTATAATTATTATGTTTCCACAAAACAAGATAGTGTCTTACAAGTACAAAACAAAATGGTATCTTATGGAGTTTTATTAGGTACTTATTAAAATAATAAACTAGGAGGTGTCAGTAATTCGTAATGCTATATATACATTCACGCCTATTTCCCAGAGGGTTAGACAGAGATAAGGAGTTCCTCCGGCCAAAGTCCTGACAAAGTAATATACTTTCACCTCCTTTTAGTTCATCAAGGTCGTTATACATACCCGCGATTAGAGGTAAAACAGATTACAAGAATCATTACAAACTGTCCATGCTTTACACTTACATATTTAAAATTCCACCTTGTCATTTTGTCGATTCGGGATTGATGCATAATAGTACCTACAATTTAACAATGACACAATTTGTTTATGTATGAACCTAGATAATATTCTGCTTTGAAGTGTAAAATTATCTTTAGGAGTTGCCTAGAAAATATGTTATGTACTTTTATCAGCTGTTTGATTACCATAATATGGACCCTGCCTAACTTGGAATCAGAAAGACGTTTCAGTTGTCCCACATGTTAAAGTTTTTTTTTTTTAATTTCTAAGTCCCTCGCACAGCTGCTATATAACAAATACATAATTGCGTAGGTAGGTACCTATCTATTTATAATTTGCATACAAAGTTAAATAAGAAATAGTAATTATGCACAAACTGTCGAACTGTTACCTAAATGCTACCTTTTACATTTATTTGCATTCACTGAATTTTTATTGATTCCGCTCCGATTACCGTTCTATTGTAACTTTGTTATTCAAACTTTACATAAATCCGACATGTTTTTGTTCGGTATTACCAAATGACTGCCTATTGACGATTACCGATGTTTCGGACGGCGTTTTTTGTTAAGTAATAAATGTACATTACATTTCAACGCCATATAGTACACAGAAATCATTTCACAAACCTGCCTACGTAGTTTTTTACTCTCATGACCTTAATGCAACTATTTCAATCGCCCTTTAAAAATGACCTAACTTCAATCATCTCTTTTCGACGCACACGATCACGTATTTGCCATCTCGGTTCACGCATCTTAAGAAAAACCCCGTTACTTTTACCTGTGCAAAAAGGTATTATCTGCAGATGTCGGTCGAGGGAGCTGATAGAATAGCGTTATCCCTTTTTCTCTTATAGCTGCAACGCAAAAAGAAGAGGAAGGGTGAAACGTGTAATACAAATCCAGTCGCAGAGACCGGTGGTGCAAGTTTTTGACAGTACGTTTCAAACTTAGCGGTGTAGTGAGTTCGAGATAAAGATGTTTTGTATAAAATAATTTTTAAATCGTATTTATTTGTTAAGTATTTATAAATGAGTGCGGAGTATGTTAATGTGTTGTGCTACGTGATATTTTGTATTGGATTGGCCACATAATTTAAAAACAAGGTGCGTATTTGGCAATTACGGTCAACAAAAGTTCTATTGAATTGCGGAACTTTCTTCGTTAGTCATCAAGGACATTATTTGTGACATACAAATATATAGGTACACGGATTTGCTGAATGTATGACCTTGCTTTAAGTAATACCTAGATATACTGGAAAAGCTTTTTATCGCTTGATATATTTGACTGTTATTAACTATTGAATGAAATTAGCAAATGAACACACAAATTGCAAATACATCTATACCTACGAGGATTATTATCTCAGTGATGTATAAGTACTCCACCTACCTCGTTATAGGTACTTACTTATTATAATTAGGTATATTATATAAGCAATTGTATTTAGAAACTGTGACTAGCGATGTACTGTTACTTTACAAATCTGAATATTTTAATTAAATATTAAGTACTATTCATAAAATGCGTGCCTTAAACAAAATCGGATTTAATTTCGTTGCAGTGTGTTATGTCCCACTGCTGGGCTCGGGTCTCCCACGTTTGTGGGAAGCTTGAAACACCACGTCTAAAGAGGTTGAACGACTAACAATTATATTAAGGACAACAATCTGAACCGACTAACGCGACCTTCAAAAGACGAGATTTAATAATATAAGTATCAATTTTTAATGAAATTTATTAGGTATAAATTAATTGACTTCACCTTAATCACTTAGTTGTTTTATCATATGCATTGCATTGATTCTTGGAAATCTGTACGTAAAAAACAATAAGTTTCAAGTAATTATTAAAAATTTGTCCAACATAATACGCTACGAAATAGCGTAAGCACCTATCACATACAACCACAGAATAGATTTTTATCTTAGAGATATTGTTATTATTAAGATGGACGCCGCCAAGAATAAGACCTTTAACTCCGGCATCGCGTAAGCAAATTCTTGTACCGTTAAAGGCGTCAACTAATTTAAGAAAACAAAAGAGACTATCATCTATTAATACATGATGTGATTAAAACGTGACATAAACCGGAGAACTTTTGCGTTATTTGTTACGAAAGGATCTTGAATGCCAAAGCTTAGGACACCAATACAACTTAATGAGTACAGCTAGGTATAAACGATGTTGATGGATGCAAATGTCGAAGATTTTCCTATCTTGACCAAATTGATCAGATACTAGCTGATTGGGTCAAGCGTGTCCGTAACCGGCGTGGTATTAAGAGTGTATGTTGAAGATGCACGTCAAATCTGTAAGAGATAGTTGGCATTCGGTGTCCTTTGCTTACCCCGTTAAAGACCCGACCTGACCGTCATAATAATAATAATAAACTTGGAACGAAACAATGAATCAAGAGAAATGATCAATACGATAACAATGGCATTGTTTAAATATCGCGTCCTTTTAAATAAATCCGTACAATTACAAGTATCTATTCGTAATTTGTAACTGTATGTCCTGTTATTCTTAAAATCGAGCTCACATAGCCATTGTTAGAACGAGGTCCTTATGTCAAAGTGTCATTGAACCTAAAGCCCAGATATTGGTAAAGCAACAATGAACTCAACAGTCAGCTAGAACAGAAAGGCGAGAACATCTAATTATCATATTCCCACGGGTGTATTGTGTTCGGTTAGTGACTTCGTAAGTGCCTAACAATAGTGGTGAAGACATCTTTTCGTCTTAAGTCGATTTATAGTCTACATAACATTTTAGGTCAGGTACATGAATTTTAATTTAATTTTAATTCAAACAAGTGTTCAAATTTTTTAACAAAGCTCCGTATGGAAATTAATAGTACATATGAGGCTTTATCTTGCGAAAATCCATTGTAAATAAATTAAGCTATTGTTGCTTCACAAAAACTTGACAAAGTAATGTATTATAATAGGGTATGTCTTAAAGCAGTACTGTCTATGGTACGATGTTAGGTGTATTGATTTTATTTTTAAATAAACCACAGACAAAAAGGCATTTGTATATATAGCTAAGGTAGCGAATTTCAGCGGACAACCTCTGAGCAGAATAGCAAGAGTAGAGTTATCTTTATACTATCACGCCATTTCCCTAACGTGTTAATCAGATAGCGACAAGTGACAAATCTATTTTTACACACCTCACGAGCTTTTTTAACAATAAAATAGTAAAAAAAGGTATAAAATAAATCGTCTAACATGTTGTGTAAGTTTTTTTTTTGTGTACGTGTTACTAAAATCGCGCTAAAGATGAAATTGTTGCCGCTTACATTCGTTCAACAGCCATGTCCAATCGACAGCCGTGTCTCTGTAACGGTGTTTCGTCAGCTTTATGAAATTATTAAAAATTGCTTCGATAACGGGAAATCGTAAGCAATCTATATTTAAACGTAAAGTACCTACCTACCTATCAATGCAACGGTTTTCATTCCGCCACATTTAAATTTGGAATGTGTTTTGGCGTTAGGGTAACGCTTAGCTAGGCACCCCAAGCTCACACATATTGTAAATAATTCTCGCGTGCCTAGAAAAAGCCTATCCCGCCAAAAATTAATATGAAAGAAAGTCAAGTTCGTTACAAAATGCTCGCAAGATATCTGACAACGAGTTCGCTAAAAAATTGTGATCTAATTAGATGCCAAATTGTATCGAATTTCACTAAGTCGCAGATCCTATTATACGTACCATTCTTCAAGTGTTTTAAAATAATTTTTTGAAAATTTGTCATGTCTCTTACTAGTCAACGTGCTATTTGGCGATTTTAAAACAAACTGTTGATTTTCCATTTCACTTCCAAAAGTGCTGTTCTAGTACGTACAATCAAGAACAAAACTCAAGAATCACATAATATTATTGTTTAACCAACGCAAAGATAATCACGCACCGCGTCAATCAAAACACGAGCAGGAAGGCGACACGTTCAGACCTTCCCACGAGACGATAATTGCTCACTATGCAATATCGTCGAAGATTTTATGATTAACGAACTATGCCCTGCAGTGTTACCCGCGTAAATTTCGAACCTGTGGGTATTTCGGGATAAAAAGTAGCCCATATCTACCTCTATAATCTCCTCTATCTTCCAGTGAAAGTCCCATTAAAATCGGTTCAGTCGTTCCCGAGATTAGCCGGGACAAACAGATAGACAGACAGAATTTTTTTTTCAAAAAGTTTGTGGGTGTTTCAGTATCGTGTAAATAACTATAAACACTTGAGAAAACAGTTATTTTGAAATCACATACTATTTTATTTATAAGTTAGATAACGAGTGACTTAAATATAATCTATATTATGTAAAACAGGATGATGACTGATTGACTGCTTCAGAGATCAGCTCACAGCCGGAACCGTCGAGCCTAGAATCCTGAAATAATGTTGATAAACCTTAGTATAGCGGAAGTGAGCAATAAGAAAGGAATTTCGGAAATAACCCTTTAACAGGGTGAAATAGGGGTAGAAAGGTTACAGTGAAATTAGTCGATTTTGAAATTTTGCATCTAGTACTTTTTGTTTAAAGCTCTTCGTTAATAAAAAAAATTAACGCATTTATTGGTTTCTGTTAATTCAATTTCAATAGAAAATCTATTTGGATACTCAATCTCAAATTTTTGGTTTATCACTTGAACTATATTAAAAATACATACATATATAGAGTTCCATATATTATATGTCGGCACGGAACCCTCCGTGTACGTTTACGACTCGAACTTGACCAATTTTTAAAATTAAATTTAAGTTTTCGAAATCTGGGTCGAGATCATTTCGCGGCTGCGACTCACGAGTCTGATACCACAATGTATCATTTGACTTACAAATCGACAACATGTTCGTTCCACAAACGGTCAAATATTCAGTATTTCAAATGAGAGAGCAGAAGCGTATGCCGGAACGGATTCTCGTCAAAGTGGTCAGCCGTAGAAAGACTGACCGCACATTGCAATCTCCGACACATCTAGGTATTTAGTAGGTATTAAGACGACTTGAAATATTGGAACAAAAATCCAATTCATATACAGCTGGCAAGACAGGTTATACCATGAATTAACAATTTAAATTGATATCGTTAACGAGACCTGGTTTTGCATATTACGTTGAAATTGATCAATATATATTTGGTAACTATTCGACACCACGAGAGTTAATAGCAGCACGTTGCGTGTGACTAGAGAATTTAACAATTATGTACACCGACGAATATACATAGTTAAGACTTACATATGAAATTATGTATAACATTATAATAATACTTAATATTAATGTGAGTTACTTGAGACAATTGTATACGGATATACAACTTATTTTTTTAAGTTGTAAAAGGCACATAACGGATCGGACGTGCGTGCCAGGATTTGAACTCGGACCTTGGAGTGGGAGGCTGAATTTCCAACCTTTATCTATCACTGCTCTTATTCAATCGGGACTATTGAATGGAATTTTTAAATATGAATTTTAATTGACGTGCTTTTCTTATTTTTACTTTATTTCAAACGCAACACAAAATGACCCCGTTCACTCGAGTTTCCGATTGTCTCACATCATATCCCAGATCAGCACGGACTAGAAACGACATTGCGGCAACCTTATACTATGTATTTGTTAGCCAATTGTCGCGAGCTCCGTTACCGCCGCCGCGACCGCAGCCAACTCAGCTGTTGACCATTCGCATTCCTGAGTGACCGTATTGCGACATTCGTGGACTTATTGATTGAATTTGTCATGGATTTTATTAAATGTTTTTTTTAAAGTTGAGTTTCTTACATAGAAACGTACTCGACGGACGCTTAAAGCATACGAATAACTATAATATGCATATGACTTTCATTGTCCGTATAAGATTTTATAATGAATCAAACAATATTATCATTTTACTCGTTGATTTCATTCCTCCGTGGAACAATATGCGTTGCCGATGCTATTGATCCGTTCCAGATGGCTGAAATCATTTTCCAACGACGGAAAATACCGACAGTACTGAGCGAAGCAAATCCCCTGATAATCCTGCTAATACTGCACCTGGTGCAGCTATGCAGCAGCCAGGTCGTAAACAGAGCACCGCACTTCGTCCCGCAGACCGGAGATATGTCGCAGTTCAGCCTACCCGAAGACACGCCCGTGGGCACTCCGATTTATCAGTTAAAAGGTAGGATTGAAGAGTGGGAAGTATTACGGAATAGTGGTTTTATCCAAGTTCAATAACACCAAATGAAAGACAGAATTATTTTAGCGTTTTTTATTATTAGTATACTGTTTTCAGGTATTGACCCAGAGAATGGTCAGGTGAGGTACTCGATATCGGGGCAATACTTCAGCGTGGACCCGGTCACGGGAGTCGTGACTCTCGCCAGGTCACTGGACCGCGAGGAGCAGGACTCGCTGGAAGTCATTATAAGCATCACCGGTAAGTCATCAAAACCTACGTATTACGCACGTCGACTTTCATAGATCTGCGATTTTTTTTAGTTTTTATCTGCCTAGAAAATAGCCTGTGTTAATCAGGAATAAACTATCTATCAATTACTAAAGAATGTTCAGTAGTTTAAAACAATTACCTTTTTATTACTTTAGAGTCTATCAATAGATATTTATGTTTAATGTCGCGCTTACTGCTAGTAAGCGGAAAGCCAAATGTACATATATGCATACTTGATTCACCATCAATGAAGGGTCTAACTTAAGTGTTGTACAGTTCTTAACGAAGACAGATTCAGAGAGTTGACAGCTAACTTTCAACAGATCTCCAAGAGAAAATGCTACCAGATTTAATTACCATTGTCATACGTGCAAATATGCGCCATGGAATCGATCTGAACGTGAAAGAATATAAATATTTATATAATATAGCAACCAACTGCGAATTTTTCTTTTGCTAATTACTTTGCTCAATAAAAATGTAAATTTTTTACTTTCTTTAGATATGAAATTTCAAATGCTGTTGTAATTTATCGGTGCGTTTATAACATCGAGTTATTACGAGTTCACTCAGGGCCAGCTTTCCCCATTGCGCGTCGTAACGGAGCTATTATCACGAAGTTATCTATATAAAGAAATCTTTAACATCTTTAAGGGGTTGATCTAATAGCGAGCGAAATTCTTTATTTAAATTTACTGTATTAATATATTCCGTTTAAGCGATGGTAAGGCAAATGTCTCTTTACATGTTAATGTATATACATTTACGAAGCTGATCTCGACGGTCCTACTATTCCAGATGAAGGAATAGCTAACACGGAGCCAAACACGGTGTCGCTGCGCCGCGTGATACCCGTGACGGACGTGAACGACAACCCGCCCGTGTTCCACAACAGGCCCTACATATTCAACATCAGCGAGGCTACGGCTGTCGGGAGCGAGATTGAGGTAACAGCCCTAGATACTGTAATGTACCTTTTACAAATTATTAAGCCTATGTTATTACAATAAAATTAATGTGTCTGTTTGTGATATCAAAATAACGGTGTTTTCTCAAGTGCTTATAGTTATATACACGATAGTAAAACGCAAACCTTTTAAATTTTCTGTTTGTCCGGGATGATCTCGAGAATGGCTGAATCGATTGTAATGGAACTTTCACTGGAAGACAGAGGAGATTATAGGGGAACGTATAGGCAACTTTTTTCCCGACTCGTTTTTAATATGTGTAATCACGTTTTTCTGTATTTATAAGAAAATGAATTTCTTTTGTCATAAGTCATACCGTTATTGCACCCGTAACGCCATCTATAGAGCTCATTTCATTAAAACCTGTTTTCCCGTAGAAATGAGATATTTTTCCGCGAAAAAAGTACCTTATGTCACCCTCTAGTCCTTTAACTATCTCCATACCAAAAATCGTGTCGGTCCGTTGCTTCGTTTTAACGTGAAAGAAGGACAAACAAACAGACTATCGCATTTATAATATTAGTATGAAGTTTTTTATGTAAAAGGATAAATAAAATTGTAATTATATAGGCACTACCTTCGTTTTTTTTAATAACCATATTATCCGTAGTATTTGTCGGTACTGACGAAATATACAGAGATAATGTCTGGCTGATCCCTTACTGTTGGAGCAAAGTCATTGACTCATATGGATCATTAGTACGTTTATATCCCCTCATCAGTGCGCTATAGGTGTGTCCATTACGGCTCCCGGCATCGGAGAGAATCTTGCCTTCTAATGACACGTTTCTCTTATACCAACATTAATTATATTTGTAATTACTAATGACTTTGTTATTTTTACATAAATTACACTTATTTCTGTGTCTGTCTGACGGCAGCTAGACACGTACAGATAGGCCAACGCGCAATGATTTAGCCGCACATAATTTACGTCCTATTTGTCTTTACAAAATAATGTAATCTAGTTTAAATATCGCACGCTATGAAGGTGAAAAATGTCATCCAGATTATAACATTTTAAATGTTTTATGTTGGTAAATTAATGCCTAAAACCGCCACATTTTGAGAGGACAGTTGTGTGCAGCGGTGGCATAAAAAGGTTGAAAAAGAAAACACTAGTAAAGTATATATATTTTTTAATATCTCATTCCAAATTAGGGAATTGAATGACTGTGTATTATTACACCCAGACAGAACAAAATAAATATGCTCATCACACAAATATTTGTCCTGGGTAGGAATCGAACCCACGAGCTCCGGTTTAGCAGACCCTCTCTAACCACTCGACCACGAGGTCAATCGGTTATTAACTAACCATTTTCATT
>DWEM01001007.1:0-15814 GCA_018245935.1 Agara belti belti | reverse complement strand
CCGGGCAACGCTAACTTCGTTGCAACGGTACATGATTTTACATGCATTAAAAGAATTACACCAAAATGCAATGAGATTTTCCGATACCATTTCAGACTTGTCCTGATTCAAGTGATAAAATACGATATCATTGAATGACACGTCCGTTGAGATTAATTAATAATATAATACCAATATGTACACAGTAGCTGTTTTTACCAAATAATGTTGTAAATGTAAGAGTATCTAGTTGCCTTTTTAGTGAATAGTTATTTGTTAACCTTAAAAAAAGATAGTATTGCATTATTTTTAATTACTCAACAGTAGCTTATCTTACAGAAAGTAATTAACTAACAGGCAGTATAAATAAGGAGTACTTTATTTGATCGCTTCAAGCAGCCAGTGTTGCCAGTGCGGCGAACGTTTTGACGACCATATGGCGCTCGCCTTGTTTATACTTTTTTCCATCACAATTTTTTCAACCAGTCTTAAGCGCTTACGTTCGTTTCTTTACCATAAATGGGCATGGAAAGGAGCCATGACATGGCACGTACCGTTAAACGCTGTTGAATTAATCTACAATGGGCCCGTTGATTTTATTTAGGCACAACACGACAGATGGTCGCTATTGTGACAAAATCGCTTAATTGTCTGTGCATTGTCAGGTTGTACTATAATGAGGAGCGTTCTAAAGTTATTTTTGAACTATATACAGACTATATTAAGATTGAGTATAATATTATTGTGATTATTACGGCAACGTGTGTGTTCAATATCATTTCATTTATTGACTTTTCCAAGAATTACTTACAGGCGGTCTCGTATATTCTGATATCACATGAAATGTCAATACTTAATTAAGAAATGCAGTAAGTCGGCTGATAAAACCAGAAGTCATAATTTATCAGTAGTAACAAATTGGAATACGACTTGAAATATTTTTTGATGTAGAAATATTAAACCCGCGGTACTGGTCGGCTTTTCTCATTCCGTTAGGATATAGCGTGCTGCAACTTTAGTATTGCTTCCTTAAAAAGTAAGCATTCGGAAAATTGGAAAGTGTGAAACGCTTTTTATGAAATCGCAACACGCCAATGGTTTCTCAAACTCGGATCGATACGCGATCGATTGAACCGCTCAATCGTGTTCTTACGTTATATAATACGGAGCTTAACGCGTCATTAACTGTTATCGTTGTACATTTTTTATAACGTTTAAATCATGACATTCAACGAGAAATGGCATGCAAACGACTACGATGATTTCACGGCAGATTATTAAAAAAAAAGTGTTTGTTAGCACCGATTTCATCTGCGATAACTAAAACGTATTGGTCGTGAAGGCGTCGTAAATGATTAACTTTCTAGCACCAATTGTCCAAACTAGCTGCACCAGACGTATAACGCTACATGTACGTAAAAAGCTGTTAAAGAGGTTCCATTCCACTCGTGTTTCACCTCCAATTTTAATCGAAAACATAATCTGCGCGCAGTACCCGGCAGACCACGACGCCAGTGCGGTAGTAACGAGATACCCCGGACGCTAACCGCGAAACAAATATAATCTTAAGACCTAATTCACAGAAATAGAATACTAATACCTACAGTTATGATAGAATTTAACAAGTGCGCAGCTATTTTAGCGCCAACGTTACCACAAGTTCAAAACATTTTCAAACAAAACATACTCAGTGCGAAATAAGTTGTACACGCAAAGATGTTCATTACATAAAAAAAAATCATAACCGTGTCCAATTTACAATACGAAAGAACTTATATTTGAGAAGAAAATATATAAGATTAAAAATGTCAAAGCGGTACACATATGCCAAAAAATATTGTTGTTTCAGTTCGTTACAACAATGTCGTCAAATTTATTTCATTATCACCTTTTACATTACAGTAATCACTTTACGAACGTCAACATCGTGTTGATCAGTTTTCATCAAATTTCAGCATACTCATCAGGGAAATTAGCGCTGCAGCGCTAACGTACAGTTTACATGAGTTATACCATTGAAATAACACGATGGAAATCTACGACATTCTCGTGACGATTTCCAGGGTCGTGTTAGATCCCAACCGGGCAGCGATCGCTCGGCTTCCAGAAGTGTGACCGTAGTGAGGTCATCTATTTGCAGGCGTGCAGTTTCACGACTCGAAATGCCACTTATAAATCATGAGAGGTGGGCAGAGTCCAAGTTACCGAAATACCGAATACAGATATTCACTCTTAGATTTTACCTACACCGAGTATTCGGCCGAGTTACTGAGCGATTCGTCCTATATGACGTCGGATATGTCTATGCATAGGTTAGAATAACTACAGAAAGTTGACATGTGAGGCATTTACGCTTTTAATTTAGAAAATTCTTATCCATAACCATTCACTCGGCAGTAGAGGTGCTCGGCTCTGACTGATACATTCAGTCACTTACGGGTTATTGAAGAATCGCCGAGTACAGAGTTTAACTCTATTCCATCTCTATAAATTATGAATGTAATTTCAATAAATAAATGTTTGTTCTGGTTTAAAAGAATTCGGCAAACAGTAGTATGAAGTCATCTTTATACCAGTTGTGATTGACGTATAAAATGATGTTATGCGTTAATCAAACAATGGAACGTCGAGTTTCGAAGAGTGTTACGAAATTGCTTATTACGTAAGTTTGCGATCAATATCTCTGAATGCTTGGGAGCGAAGAGCGGGTTATGCGTACATAGTCAACACCCCAGAACTCGTTATGCGAGGTCTTCTTATCCAATACATAGTAATATACAACACATGAGACACGTATGCCGCGTTATATGAAACTGGGAAAGTATATTATCGACTAGTTTCCATTTGCAGCCGCCATTCTCTAATGGCGTACAAACATGTATAATTTCTTGGATTAAATTTCATTGAACTAAGATTTTTATGAATTGTTTGACGTAATTACATGTACTGAACGATATTTAGATTTACAAAAAATATACAGGACTGTAAACCGCAAGGGTGTGAAAAGTTTATTATTTCAAAACTTGCCGAGAAGTGTCGATAGCCCAACGACACCTCCGGCTGTCTTCGTTTCAAATAAATGGCGGCGTCTGCTCAGTGCCGCGAGAATTTTTAGGTAAATATCATAGTCGATATCTGCGAAGAGCGTCCCGGCTACTAAATTAAAATGCACAACACGATATCTGGTGCATTCTGTCAATTAATTTGATTCATGTACTACGAACTGAGTGATGTGATTTTAGTGTCTTGTTCCTGATAACACACGATTTATTGCTTTTTAGTTTGACGTCGCAGCGGACGTCGTTTATTGTAAATGCGACAAAAATGCCACACCAGGCGTTTCGAGATGAGTGGAATGTATTTTTTAATGCAGTCTTGATTGTTTCTGAACATAATTTATTGCATTTTTATTTATGTTTTTTTTTATTTCCTTCGCAACACGTATATTATGTAGGTACTATACTTTTTATGATAGTGACAAGTATGTTTTACATTGTAAAAGTTAGTGTACATATTCATTAGAAGTGTTTAAAAAAAAATGGTATGCTTGTCAAATAAATGTATTTAATTTAAATAGGTACTCCATATCTTTATAATGATCATAAAATCGTCGCGACATCAAGAAATATACGAGGGAGAAATAAACGAAGATAAATTCAACAATCCTTCATAATGTCCTTTGTTTAGCCAGGTTCCGCAAAATGGCTGGCCGGAAAAAAAGCAGTCGGCTGAAAAGGTTGATTACTTTTAAAAGTAAATCCACCCCGCCGCCACATCCTCCGTCGAACAAAAGATCGTTTCCCTCCCCACAGGATGTATTCAGATTTAGTATACATACGTAGTGAGCGGCCGCCGACAACAATGTGACCGTCGAATTTCGTATGCCGTCCATGTTGGCGCTAGCGACTGCGCCCCGCTCGGGCTGCTTGAAAAACTTCTATTATAAAAGTAGCCTAGCGTTCGCCAAGCAACATAAAATGCCACTTGAAATTTAAAATGCTACACATTCATTCCATTTCATATAAATCAACATAATGCTATTCACAATTCTTCCACCCTCGGCGATGTCAACTTTGAGATGACTTTATTTTGTATCTCGACTGCAGAGTCAACTGTCAGACTGTATTTCAAAAGCAGTTTTGAAGTACATTGACAAAATGAACGGGTTTTAGGAATTGTTTGCATACCGTTCGGTAGCTGCAGACCGCTTAGAACGATCGTTAAGATTTTCGTCGTTATCGGCGACGAGGAATATAGATACTTATTATGTTCGGGTCAATTTAATGGAAATCTTGAATACGTTGAAAAGAACTTTGATTAACAAGCTTTCGACTTTTCAAGTTATCAAGCAAATTAGTTGAATAAACCTATCAGCAAACAATAATATGAAAATTCAACTGATAAATTATTGCAATTTGTCAGATCGGTTATTTCATACAAACACTGACAATTTGCATCACGCTCGCGGATGTCACTTTGTGAATTATTCATGCAAGTGAACACCTGCGCTGTGATTTATTTACTTCATCCAAATCTTTATTTGTTGAATGTATATAAATTTTATTAAGGAAAATTTTAAAATTCATTTCTTACCAAAATATATGTATAACGGGCAGGTTCCATAAATTATGTTAATCACATTTTTTATAAGGCGAGAAAAAAAAACAAAATATAACATTCAAAAATTTAATTTTAAATACGGATTGAATGTTGAAACATCGGCTTATAGAGGAACGAATGAGATTGAAATAAATTAAGTGGGAATTTTAATTACTTAAGGATCCGAGAAAAATATAAATAGTAACAGGTTTCTCTTTTCACAGAAAACAATAGAAATTTCCACAGACTAAGACTGTTTGAAGTGACGAAACCGTGGAAATGAGTCGTTTGGGGTAATCGTACAAATCAAATTCAATTTCGAACATTTAAATACATGAAATTCAAATAAAAATATAAATGGCATTCGAGTAAACAAGCGCAGTCGTCGATATTTTTACAGGTCACGTATGCCAGTTTGCATGCAAGTATGGCGAGTGAGTCATCACTAGCGCTACAGCCGCGCGCTGCCGTTCAGATACAGTTATTTCAATTACCAACACAATCAGGCTAAACATTTAATTGTATAAAATATTGTAACGAGATTGAATGAGGTTAAATTTAGACACTTACTATGGCTTTAAGTTAACTTGAATTTTTTTAAATATTTTTATCACTATTTGAAATATAATGTTATATTGTGGTGTTGGCAATTCATTAGTAGAATCGGTAACTAAATATTATAATCATACATACATAAATAAAATTGTCGACAGTTTTGTTTTATTTTTCCAGCTTTATCATTAAGCTAATAGATAGATCTATTTCAGCTGCAAAGTACAGTATAAGAGCCTTTTCAAAGAAATATTTCTGCTAGCAACACAAACAGCGCAACTGATGAAACCTCTGCCCTATTTGATGTTGAACAAACATTATGTTTGATCAATAGCAAGTTAAGTCGAGAGTTAAGTAAGTCAAGGCGGTTTGGCTAAAATAAAAACTACATAGGTATGCTACTTAACTTACTATGAATAATTCTCCAAATTGGCCAAACGTGTTACGGTCGTGGTATAAAATGAAACCAAATGTTATTTAGTATATAAGTGCTTGTTTTACGTCTAAAATATATCTTCTATAAAGAAAGCGTCGTTGTTCTACCCAAACCCAAACAGATAAGTGGGTATCAATTTGTAGGCACGTTAATGTGTTTACGCACGAATAGTCGATGTTTCATCGGAAAGTAGGATGACTCAACAATTTCTTTGTACGAAAGCACAGATTACACATCGCTAGCGACGAGTCAATGGCCACTTTTGTGTTATCTGTGACAAAATTACTTGTAATCGCTATTCACATTAAGTACTAGTATAGTAGCAATAAAATATATTATCGCTTAGTGGACTTTTTCCTTTCTTTCTTAACTAAGTGCGTTTAATAATTGTTTCTACACGTTTATAAGATAACTATTTTCAATGAAATATATTTATCACCTTATATAACGGGGTATATATTAATATTAAAATGCGATTTCATAAATTATTTTGTTACATAGTTATTCTTCCTCACTTAACAATTTTAAATTGTTCAGTTAATTATGGTCATTCGACTTCTTTCTGCCTCAATCGGGGAAAATGATTTTAATCGTGGCAACGTTGCAAGCGAGTGTCGAGCTCGACGTAAGAGCCATTTCATACAAGGGCTCTTTATAAAGGGTATCTTCAGAAACTATCAGGCTCATAAAGCTCAAGCTTTTTTTTCAAAATACATTTAAAAATGACCCCATTGTACACGAATATCGTTGAAGTAAAATAATTTTTACAACATACATTTAAATAGTTCAGTTTCCCGTATTACGAATATAGAATACCGTAATAATTTAGGCGATTACCGCATAACACGATACAAACAATGTCATTTAATCTTAATTTTCCTATTTTCAGAACCCCAAAAATGGCCTGCTCAGTCAGTGACACCCCTGCCCTGAAGGACCTGCCCAAGGTGGCGACAGATCTCAAGAGCCAGCTCGAAGGCTTTAACACCAGCTGCCTGCGCGATGTGGACACCAATGAAAAAATCGTGCTGCCATCTGCTGAAGGTATACACGTTCATTAAATAAAATTTGAAAGGATATGTGTGGCCAAATACATAATTCCCATATAATTGAACTGTTTTCATACTGTTTAGTATGTGACGGTGACCACATGCCGTCAGATAGCCATTTGCCCTTTTGCAAGGTGGAATATAAAAAATCTGTTATGACACGAAACCATAACAGACAAACAAACAGTTCCGCGCTTATAAGGTTATTATGATTATTAAAAGTGTTTGCGATGCGAAAATGGTGCTATAAAAGTATAAAAATAGTATGGTATTTTTACGTGGTTTTAAAGATTGTAACCAAATGCTTGCTGACTAATGTAATATATAAAATGGGAGAGATGAACCGATCGTAAAATTTGATATTGGTTTTCATAACAGATGTAGCTCAAGAAAAGCAACACACGGCACTCCTTCAGGGCGTTGAACAATTCCCTATATCTTCCTTACGGAAGACGGATACTGTCGAAAAAATCGTACTACCCACCGCGCTAGGTATTGGGTGGCAAATCGCGACACTAATAATTCGCAGCCGGCCAGTCTAACTTCATAGATCACCGAGTTTGCGTTTTTACATATCACTACCATTTTTCTTAGTTTAAATATCATAAAACAGTCTTAGCTATTAATATAACAAGCAGTTTTCACTGGTACCCAAAACATAATCATTAGGCAGTCCTATGTAAGTTCGAGTACAGGTTAGTTGGCAACACTGACCGCTTAACATTAAGAGACCCGTGTGCGTGTTGCCCTTTACGGATTATGCTTAAATTAACAAAAATAAATAAATTCGAAAGAAAGCTGTCATATTAAAATGCATATTTGTTGCGTTGCAAATCACTATTAAATAGTTTATTCGCTGTTCGCATCGCCTCCTAACAGTGTGCTCAGTGTTTTATCTAAAGGACCTAATATACTTTTCTCTTACGAGTCTGAATAAACAAATACTTATCAACTAAAAACATTTAACATTATTATCTTGGTGAATTTCTCAAACAAATAATTAGCATGGGTATTGTGAGTTAAATTGTTTGTTCTTGAAACATTCTATTATTTTAAGTCGTATTGTGAATGTAGCCATATAATAACCTTTTTCGTATGTCAAATGCGTAAAAGAAAGGATAATATGGTTCTCTTTTTATATTTGCAGATGTTGCCACTGAAAAAACTCAAAAGTCCTTGTTCGATGGCATTGAAAAATTCGATGCCACCAGGCTGAAGCACACCGAAACTCAGGAAAAGAACCCGCTTCCTGACAAAGATGGTATGATTTATTAACAATTATTTAACATACATACATTGCATCACTAGCATGATACCTTCTTATTTAATTATTTACTACACACCTTTTTTGCCTACTGAATATTTGTGTAAACCTCGAATGTATAATTAGCGTCCGTTATAATCATAGTCTATCCTGTTTTGTATTCACTTGCGGGCTCAGCACGCTTTTCCTTATAATTATTTAAAATATAGTATCCTCTGAAATAGTTCATAATACAGCATGTCGATGTTTGATTTGCAATTTGACGCCATCCGAATCCACGCGGTATTTAGTAACACGTAAATTTGATGTTTTTTAATCCAACGTTTGAAGTAACATGTAAAAGGGACTCGGAGGCGTCTATTCGCTTTTACTTATTGAATGCATACAAGCTTGTTATAGCGTATTTATATTATTTCGCCGCGCACGATTTGCTTGATACCAGTGGTCGCGGCCGAGAAGGCACATCAGAACCTATTGGACGGAGTGGAACAGTTCGACAAGAGCCAGATGAAGCACACGACCACCGAAGAAAAGAACTCCTTGCCACCCATCGAAGGTTTTCATTTTACGCTTTGTTTTCCGCTCACTATGCGCATTAACTGCACCGTTACCTGCATTTAGTTTCCTTGTGTTCAAATTGTTCAATAAACAAAGTTGGGAGATAAAGGTACAGGAAGTGGACATTTCTATTATATACTGTATCATTGAAAATTAGTCATAGGGTATAATAGTGAGTTCATCGTGTACCATAACAATATAGTGTTTACTTAAGAAAACAATTACTGTGAAGTGTTATTATTATGGACACAATACCGTCAACTTACTAGCGTCAGTCTCCTACCGGCAGTCTTGCGTTATTATTCCGGTATGAACAGATATGTTGAGCCACGAACTATTACTATTTAGTCATGATTATAGAGATTTCGCTGGAAGGAATAGTTGTGGATCATTCATTATCGGTCTCCGGACGCGCGACTTTCGCTACTTTACAAAATAATAAAAACAAACATTGGGTTACAGTATTACCATCCGTTAAGAACAAAAAATACCTAACCTTATAAATACGTATACTTTTTTCATGTTAAATGCACTATACATAAAAAGTAGATACATTTTTTACTTCTATTATAATTACAACTGTTGTATTCTTCCACAATAAACAGTACTTTGTGAGTAGTTTATAGAATATCTTGTAACTTTATCTGTATTCCATTATTAGACTCCATTCCAAGTGCAACTGATCCTTAAATGGCTCTAAGATCCTCGTATAGAGTTGATTGGAGTCTATCTAGAGATCACGTAGGCTGAGCCTTATATAGCGTTGACAGATGGCCGTCGTTACCTTGTACTTACAAAGGTCTTCTATATCGATAGCACGTGTTTACAGTATTAATGGTTGATTGAGTTAATTATACATCAATATACAGATAATCAAGGAAACTATACAGTCTCAAATTAGATAAAATTAGATTTTATTTTAAGTCAGTGATGTGTGTCGGTGTGTTATATTTAAAATTGTAATGCACTTCTCCCGTGCTATTTGGAGAAATGCTGGAAGATATAATAATATCTTCGCTTAGTGGATCAATTTTGAGAGTTGGCTACCACCGCTCTAAACTATATAAATGTTATAGATACGTTTTTCATTATTTTGTATTCCTGAAGTAGCAAAGGCCCTGCAAAATACCCGTCATATAGTTATTGCAACGCACACTACCCTTTCCAAAATAGTGTTGTATGAATTCAATAACAGATGTCGGGCTAACTCCGATAACCTAAAGGCCCATTGCGTGTTTTCGTTCAAGTCTTTGGTTTAGTTTACCCTTCGTACCGAAACAAAACTGTACTAATGAATTTCTATTTACTATAAAATAGGATATTAATGTATGATCATAGTAAAAATAAGTGCAACAATGGTAATGAACCACTGTTTCTACCATCGTAATAAATATTCCAATTTTTCACGTAATAAGATTACATTAATTTAATTTAATTTGATTAATTTCACTAAGATTACATTACGTAGATGCTGTATATTTAATGTTATTGCTTAGTACTAATTCTTTTATTTTTCTATCAGCTATTAAGGCGGAGAAGGAGAAGAATCAGTTCTTGAACGGCATCGAGAACTTTGACCCCACTAAACTGAAGCACACGGAGACCTGCGAGAAGAATCCTCTTCCTACCAAGGACATCATCGAGCAGGAGAAAACTGCTTAAACGCCCATACCAATTATCCGCGTATATATTAATCGCTAGTATCGCTGTATTAGACTCATAATTTTAAGTACTAGCCAGTTCGCGATGCCCGCTGTCGTAACAAACTAATCGGGAAGTTTCATACGCATGGCAACCCCAGTATTGACAGTGACTTCCAACGGTCGCCGCGAACTGACTTCTAGATGTAGGAACGAAATTTTCTATGTCACTTTTAACGGTATATATCTGATAAGTATATTTTACGAGCATTTTCATTAATTTATATTCGCTACGAATGAGTAAATGATAAGATTGAGTACTGATTTTCTTTTAAGGCGGGAACACACTGCACTCCGGTATTTGTTTTAACTTTTCAGATTCGCTTCGTGCTTGTGTTCTCTTTATGTTAAGGGAATTAGATTTATTTTTAAGTGTCGATTCTCGAGACTCGCGTCCCCCGCGACGTCCGCTCAAATTTGGAGTGTAGTTACCAAGTTTCAATTTGGATATCGAAATTATTCTCTTCGCATATTATTTGATCATATATTACGTAGGCTTAGTGGATCGCGAACGAACAGTAGTTTGATATTTAAATGCTCAACTGTGTATGGGAAAGCTATTTTTTGCACACATTTTTCAAAACAATATTTTCTTTTCGATAGTGTGAACAATAATTTTTATACTGCCGTATTTCATAGTGATCATGTATACTGATGAGTAATTTTTCAATTTTATAATATTATGCTAATAACGATGCCAATAAATCATTTTTATCAGAATTTTGTATGTTTTACAGACGGTGCTTTTTTTATAAATATAGAATGAAAAAATATGTTTTATTTAATTACTTAATAAGATCACTCTGCACATATGTTTCTATTGATTATGACAAAGTAGAAAGTACTACTTAATATTTATTTAAATTCATTTATACTAAATTCTTGATATGAGCAAATCAAATTACAAAAAATGTAAGGGTACAGTGTGATGATAGAATTTCCTTACTCTCTACATGTAAAAAAAATTACACTTTACACCAATGTTGCATGAACAAATTGTTACCACATTTTAAACATGCGTTTTAGTATACAGATCTTTAATTAAAAGGACGGGTTAGCTACATTGCGCTGCCTATAATATGACCATCTCTATAACTGCACAAATTGAGAGAAATTGGTAAATCATTAACACTTTAATCCTTCCAATATTGGACACAGGACTTCTATCAGAATGAGAAGCATAATGACGAAAATATATAACGCTAATAATTATGAGCAGTGTAATTGTATTGCCAGAATAGCTAATACATTTTTTAAATATAGCAACACCCGTTAACTGTAACTGGCTGCAACACAATCGTGCAAATTTCTCATTTTCAGTCTGCTTTGTCTAGGCCCTTATAGATGGGTAGACAGAAAATCAAATTAACGCCATCTGTATGCTTTTGTTATTGCTACTACGAACATGCATTGCGCGCGATAGATAATGGTGAAAGTAGTTTTCCGAGTGTTGATAGATGGCGTTATCTACATGTCTTTTCTTCATAACAATTTATTTTGTTTACTCGTCATACTGTCATTGCGCCCATAATGCCATCTATAGCGCTTATTTGAAAATTGTACTCAGGATAAAATGAGTTTTTTTTGTGGTAAAAACTTGCTCAAATCAATTTCAGCCCTTCAACTATGTATGTCCATTCCAAAAATCACGTCTAACCGTTGTTTCATTTTTACTTGAAAGAAGAACAAACGATACACTTTCGCATTGAAAATATTAATGTGGATTTATTGAAATAAAGTATATGTAGTCGTCGGTAACATTTATTGATATAAATGATGTAAAGTGGAATGGTTATAGACGTATCATTTTACAGGTATTTGTAATCAAGAGTAGTCACTATAGTTTATAAAGTGTGTAAAACATTTTACCTTAGTTAAAATCTCTCCACAAACAATTTATATTACATCGAAAAGTTCAGTACGTTGTTGTTAAAATGTTATATTAATCGGCAAGTGAAGACATGAAAATATAAAGCTGTTTTCATTCAGAATGACTATACATTCTGAATCAATTGAAAACGATTGACATGCCTATAAGCGAGTCTTTTATTTTCATTTAAATGCAATATTTTAACTATTAGTTCATGTATACCCTTTATTATTCAAATAAATTCTGTACATCTATCTTTACCATGAACATATAGCTTTGATAAAATTAGTCGTTTAAATAATGTTAAATTATCCATAATACGTAAAAACAATATCTGGATTTTACAAAATGGATTCTGCAAATTCTTTAAATATACCCTTATTTGTGCAAATAAACGTCTTTGTCTTTATAATCTAAACAATTAAAAATTCTAATACTTTTGAATTGATTTGTCGGAAGAATCGAATTTTTTGCTACCGATTTCTTTACAGACATCTCTAGTGACGCTGCAACGAAAAATGTTATTAAACTGGTGTTAACTTTTGGATGACTATATTGATGCCTAATTATTTAGTGATTCATTTTTGTTTTTAATTATATTTGTTTCCGTCATAATTTTGGCGTGACGAATAATAATAATTATCTTAATTTATAATTTTTCTTATCTCAAAAACTCAATAAAATACTTTTCTCAGAAATACATCTGGCAACACCGTCTTGCAAAAATGCACTTTTGATTGAGGTACAATTTTGATTTTCCTTCCCGCCGGTAACTGTCTTGCCGGTTGCTTTTGGCACATGTGCATATTTCTCTATACTATTGAAAATATAGTTAGTGTACATTACCACATTTTCAAATTAATGCTGACTGGTGGTTGATATTATTCCGGTAAGTGATTTGTTTTTATTTTATATCGTTGCACTCATTAATCCTTTTGCACGTGTTTTTTAGATTGCAAAACAACCATTTGCATTCGGCAGACAAAATTGTTATGATATGGATTTGCAATTCGAATTCCGACAAGATCCTCGTTTTTTTTTTAATATATATACGTTGTATCGATTGCAATGTGTGGAAATGTTGTTATGTAAATTATTTTTACCTCAGAGCGTCATTTGTTTTTGTTTACCTGCAGATTTTTACGCGTAATACATAATGTCATCCCCGATCCGTTGTCGCGGTCCCTGGAAAATACATAAGCGCGCGTCCGAACCAGACCGCTGGCTGGACGAGATGGGCTTTTTCCGAAAGCACACAGCTAGGGACTCCAGCTGCCTGTTCAGAGCCGTCTCAGAAAACATATATAACACGCAGCGCTACTTTCACAAAGTTCGTCTCGATTGCGTTAACTTTATGGCGTCTGAAAAACATCTTTTCGAAGGGGTAGGAACGGTTCATTTATCATTATTAGTTGTATTTTTATTACTGGCACAGCCTGTTTAATTTTAATTTTATGTTGTAGTCATTGAATTGTCCATTCGAAAATTATCTCAAAGAAATGTCCAATCCATCTGAGTGGGGTGGTCTCATTGAAATATCGGCTATGAGCCATCTATATAGGTAAGAAAACAATTAAAACACTTTTATTTTTGTCTTCATTCATGTGGCATAACTGTAGTTGTTAGGAGTCAGAAACGTGGGTGTGTATGAGCGAGACTGCTCTAATACTAGTTTTTTAATGATTTATTGTTAAATAGGCTTGCATTTCACTATGAGCTCATCTTATGCTAAGTGAGGTACAGTCTAAGATTTAGCACACTTGCCTAAAAAAATGCTTACACAATAAAATAAAAACATCTAGGCTGTGCATTGTAATATTAACTATAGTTATGCCATGATAGAGTTAATACTTTTTTCTCAGTAGATCGCAGCCAACATGATTTAATAACCCATAATGCTCAGCCTCTGCTCACATCATGTACAATAAAGATAAATTGAATTTATAGAGAAACCTAATTGTTATTAGCTTTTGCGAGTTTCTATTTAATGGTAGAGAAAAATTACTTTTCTAATTTGAAAATTAACTCAAAAGTTTGATGGAGCAATTGTCCTCAAAGCGAACAACGATGTATATATCAAATTGATGTTGTTAAAAATATTGCAGACGTGATTTTATCATATTTGAAGCAAATAAAGGTCCTCAGACTAAAATATGCAATGGCTATGGGGACATCGTTTACTTGTTTTACTCTCCGGAAACAAAGCATTTTGATGCTGTGTACATGAAAGAATTCATACAAGCGTCGTCCTTTTGCCAATGTAAGTTTAATACCTTGCATATTCAGAAAATATTATTTGAATACATAGGTAATATAAGTAAATGTTATTTTAATATTTCAATACTAGTTTCTTAACTACATAACTGTGAAACTATTCATGCACCGTTTCTACATCCTTCGTCTTTTCTTTTCACATCCGATGTGAATATTTATTTATAGCACTCGTATATGAAGTTCTTTATGATGGAGTGTACAAGTTGAAGGATCTGTCGTATGCTGTGGAAAAAATGTTACATGACAAAATGCCCAACAACCACATTGAGTATTTTATGTCAGAGAATGTTGAACGTCGTAAGAAGGAGAGAGCTAAAATCTATGCGGAGGCGCCACTCGCTGAGGATAAGGACAAGAACAATAATGCCTTGGCATTGAAATGTAAGCATCACACTGAGGACTTGGAAAGAGCGAGTCTTCTGAAGGAGTCTCTCAGTATCTTCGTGTTCAACCGTAGCCTCATCCAGCTGGAAAATGTATGCATGAACTGCTTGAATATCAACAGTGCTAAAGATCTACTCGATAATGGAATCACGCCCTTCCCATATAAAGTCGCCAAAGCGTTGGATCCAGATATATACCGCAACATTGAGTTTGATGTCTGGAGTGAGCTGAGACGAGGTACAAACTCTTTCTGGAACATTTCATTATTCTTGGACTGTAAAGTACAGGAGATTGTCATTTTCCAGAATTGCGTTATGGAGCTAGATATTCCGATGGAACCACCTTGCAAGTCGGTGTTAAATGCTTATGCAAGCTGCAACCGGATCAGGCGATGGCGTACCACTGTCACATTCAAGAGATGGGTCCCGATGGTGGTCCATGCTTGGTCTTTATTGAAGAGTTGGGTGAAAAACGTGTAGTGAACTATGACCAGCTGGAGCCTTTGCCGATTGAAGAGATACGACCTTGGGCGCCACCCTACAGATGCTCGAGGGTGAATTCGCAATTAGTGAATCTCAGCCAAATGTTGCAGCAAATAGGTATTGAATGAAATTTTGTGCACGGGCCAAGTGCTTATTTTGCGTCTAGATTTGGAAAGAAGTAAGATTTAGGTTCAGAATGTTTTTTAGGATTCTCAATCATAAGTTTTCATCTTAAGTACTAATCAATCTTGTCTTGTTACTAGCTCGTGCACTGTATACAATTAGGTCTATTTCAAACCCTGTCAGTCAATATTCCATACGAACAGTTGTGAATTTTTATGAATGCTAAAATTCCCAAATCTGTATATTTGAAGACATTCCTACACAAATCAGCTTGTAAGTTTTAAAAAAAATTGGCAACTGGCTTTGTGTGAAATTCTACTCGTTCGGGTTAACGGTGAATACTTAAAACTAAGATTAAAACAAACTATTACTTCCGCATGTGCAGAGATCAGTCGTCAAATGGAGTGTACTACCATTTAGTAAGGTTTAAGATGTCCTAATTGGAATTCTATATTCGCCGCGCGTCGCAGGCAACATCACTAGGAAGCAAGGGCCGAGCAAGTCTCGCAAGTCCAAGGGTGACGACTCAAAATGTACGGAGAAG
>DWEM01001006.1:0-15814 GCA_018245935.1 Agara belti belti | reverse complement strand
ATGAAACTTTGTCAATTTTAAACCGATCGGGCTGAGACTTTGCATGCATAAAGCTACTATGACATAGGCATCCCCTAGGAAAGGATTTTGTTAAATTACACCCCTAAGGGGATGAAATAGGGGATGAAAGTTTGTATAAATCTTCTTAGATTTTACTTAAATCCAAACGCGGACGAAGTCGCGGGCACAGCTAGTAATATATTTCCATAAGTGTTTAAGAAATTATTTAACTCTGAAATAGGACGGACATAAGGATAGTATTTCCTCCGGGTGAACCAATTCTAGTAGGTTCTCCCTAAAATCATTTAAATAAATAAATAAATGTTTCAAACAACATTGATTGCAATATGTGTTTATACATATGTACATAATTTTTATGTGTATTTACAATACACAGTAAGAAGTATTATTTGTCTCTTGTATTGGGTTATATAAACAAAATCATCTGGTTTAATCGTATTAGGTACCCAATGAAATGCTTCAAAATGACAATGACATACTGTAGCTGTATTCAAATGGAACGCTGTTGTAACCTTGACCGCTTTTTGATTTAAAAACGAACGATATCAATGTATATACGATGTAGTGTAAACATTGAATCACCCGTATTCAAATATGTACCGCAAAAAATTGGAATGAGAATGAGTAATTATTGTGGTTTACATAATTCGATAAACGTAAGCCCGTACAGAATATAATTAAGCAATTTGTTTATAATCCCATTACACGCCTTCAAATGTGTTTAATTATAACTTGTTTAAGGCTTGGCGCCTTCTGCGGCTTGAGTGTGGAACTGACATTAATACAGGTCTCCAGTAAGAATGGTTTATTCACCTTGTAGTTGGTAATTGCAGGTTCTAGGTGCTAACCACCTTTCGTCTTACAGCTAGGCGTCTCTCACAACGCAGCAAAGTCTGAGGTATACTCCACCATACTGCTCCAGTGCTAATTGGAACCATCTTAATACTTAATCATTAAATAAATCGTGTCAATTACTAACAAATACTAACACTAGGTTATAATGAATCTCTGTAATACTAACCACATACTAACAAAAATGTAATTTTGATTATTGCAATGATATGGACACTGTCTGAAATAAAGATATTATTATTATTATTATTATTAATACCTAAATACACTTAAACATTATGTTACAAACCAAAACAGATTGGTTGTAAAAAAAAAATTGTAGGGTATAATCATTTTTCACCGTAAAACGATGTTGATGAAATACGCTTCGATATAAAATTTAATGATTCTTAAATAAGTCTTAAGTGAGGATTTATTATAATTATATAAGTGGTCAATAATTAAACGTTTATTAACTGCACATGTTATTTTTCCATTAAAACTAATTACCTAAAGTGAGGCAATGAACACGAGAATTGACAAGAATCATAAAAGTGTAAATAATGAAAGTGTTCTAACTTGGAAAGGAAGGGAATACCCCTGTGGATACTCAATGTTCAACGACACAGGTCGGTTGATGAATGTTAAATGTCAATCTTTGTTCGGGGTAGTTAAAGGGTAAAATTAAGTGAATATCTTATGGGAATACTAGCACATAAAAGGGACTGGTCGCGGTAAAGCTATTGTGTTTGTAATGTATACGAAAATGGAAATTGGAAAACGCCTTTCGTAATTATTTATAATTTTATAATTCACCTCATAAATTACATAATTCATTAGTTCTATTTCCATTACCGATATTTCAGAAAGAAGTAACATGTCGAATTTGAGAGGTGATGGAACAGTTGTAATTACAACAACCTTTGTTTTCGTTTAAAGAGTTTGAGTGTTTGGATGGCGATTCAAGTTTAATACTAAAGACGACCATCTCAGTCCTACCGAGTAGCAACGCATCTGTGACCGATCTCTAATACTGCGGATACTAACTCAACTAACTAATACTCATAAACTAACTCTTATTAACATCTACTACTAATTGAATGCACCCTTACTGTCACATTCCTTTAGCAGTTCTACCATAATGATACATTAATTAATCGTGTTCCACTGCGCATTATAACATAATGGGAAGTTAGATAAAACCGAAAATAACATTGTAAATTTTACTTGCGTAACTATTATTCGGATTTGGGCAACCTCTAAAGCTTCTCGCAACTCATCTCGGCAATAAGACTAAATACCTTTTATTATATATAAGATTATCATATTTTATTTTATGCAGTAAGCGTAGTTAAGTTACACATAAAAATACGTTATATACTACTTTTTGTCCACGCTGCCCTATGATTAGAAGAATTGTTGGTTACGGAATAAGTCCTTTACCGAAACTTTTAATACCCTACTCAAGGGCTTCTAAGAAGTCTTTTTTTATTTTATTAAATGGTTAACTAGAATCGTTTAGCGTTCCCTCCAGTGTTTTCAAATCGCACCTGATTTAAGATCTACACCTGGTTAAGGCTAGCACCGTTTTAACGAGTAATGTTTCATGAAACACTCATAAAGTTGAAAGTAAAATGTGATTGCAATTAATATTCAATAGTTTCATGGCACAATTGCGTATTTAAAATTATTTTGTCGTGCGTATTTGATTACTGTTTTTTTCATAATATTCAAATTAGGAGAACATTGTGATGAAGGGGTAAAGAAAAAGTTAACGAGTCAAACTGATTATTTCGAATTGGCTAGTTTGCAATGGTTTTCCCTGAGTAATACGAATTCTTCCTAACAGTCCTAACTAGATGGAACAATTTATAGGGCGTCGTTGACAGAAAAATTATACTGATCGTGTTGGGGTCGGGTTGCAATTCTTCCAATAGTCAACATCGTTGCCGTGGACAATGCGATACAAACCTATAGTTCCCCAAGGCCAAATTCCCTTAATAAGGACGTTTGAACAAATAAAAAACGAATCGGGAAAATCTTGTTTGATCGTAGGACTTTGAAGCCCTTCCCTACGTCCGAAAATATTACCTTCCGTTTCCGAAGTTGTTTCAATAGTGATAAACGTTTTATTGTTGAGAGCATTAATGTGTACCCAAACCGCAATCTTGATACGTAATAGCCAATTCGGTCTATACCAACGGTCGTATAGATTGTTGTTCCAATGATCGCAAGTCTACTAGTTCCCGGCTGGATGTAATCCTTTTCAGGTATTTTTCATTTTTTATTATGTAATATGCTTCAGTTTCTACGAGCTCATCTGATGGTAAGTGAGGTACAGTGTGAAATGTAGCACGTTTGCCTAGAAAGTGCCTTTTCACTCTTGTTTAAGTAATCCGAAGTCAAGTTATAACTATAAGAATATATAAACGGCAGCGAGTTCCACTTCTGGGCACAAGTCCAGCAACTTCGAATGACCTTGAGTGTACTGCACTATTTCGTTTCAGTTTAAATTGCTACTGGTTCAAGTGTACATAAATTATTTCAGAATTAATGTTGCATTGTTCAAATACAACTTTCGATAAAACCAATTTGATGACATAGTTACTAACTACTGTATGTCGTATAGTAACAATTTGGGAAATAAGTATTGAAGAATTAAAAATTTCGTTAGTTGCAAATATAGTCCTAAGCGCTGGGTCGAAAAATATTGTATAAGATAGTGAAATAGCTTAGTAAGCCTGCAAATATCTAACATTTAATGGCGAGGATAATGTATTGGTAAGATTCAGTCAAGTTGAAAAAACTTTTCTTTTTGATAAGGCGTAATCCAAGGATTGGTACTGTATAATAAACCCATCAATAGTACGCGCTGTGTTTGAATAAAAAATCTTACGCCGTCTAATATATGTACATAATCCACATATATATGTATTGGTAATATAAGAAACCATCTAGTCCAGTCTATTTTATAGGTGGCATCAGTACTTTGCCGAACATGTTAAAGAAAGATATATCACTTAAACGTGAAATAAATACCTAGATACGCACGTCTCATAAAATGTTTTTCTTAAGGTGCAAGTAAGTTGTCAGAAAAAAAATTGTGATATGGCGGGAACAATGCAAAGTATTAAAGTTACGCTTCTGAAAAAGATATAATATTTTGGAACCATTTTATTTTCAGTCTTTAACATATTTTTTAGCCTACAATACGTATTGTATACTAATATTATAAAGAGGAAATATTTGTATGCGCGTATGTATGTAACGAATTCGCTCAAAAACCGCTGGACCGATTTCAAAGATTATTTCACCACTTGAATGCTACATTATCACTGATCAATATAGGCTATACTAGCTTTCGCCGGCGACTTCGTCCGCGTCGAATACTGTCTTTTGCAGTAAAAGTATCCTAGGAAATTAAAATGCTGCCCAAAGTGACTATTCTACTGAACTCGCCGTACACAGCTTACGAGATCACAGTTTATGTTTTCATTTGCAGAGCTGAGTGCTTGCGTTCAGTATTGTAAATCTGTTGTGGAAGCAAGCAGATATCCGCCCCACTCCATGTTACTAGTACTTCGAATATCAAGAGCTTGTGGACTTTGAATATGTCATCGCAGATTGGAAGTAAACGCGCTGCTTCAATTTCCTGGAGGTTAAAACCGTTTTCATGATTCAACTACTCGCTAACCCTGCATATGGAAACATGTGACCTTAATACTCACAATGTTACAATTTTGCACGTAAAAATATCGAGGAAAATATACATTTCGAATTACATGCGAGAAGATGTTGTAAATCTGTACTTACTATATCAGATTGTTAGTACTTAAATATATATCTATAGCCGGCTTTTTATGCAGTGAGAGGCATACATGAGCAAACAAATATGTACAAGTAAGCAATCCGCTTGACGCAGAAGCAACCACAAATGTAAGATTCAGTAAATTGCCCTGGTCAGGATTCGAAGCCGGAGCACTAATCGCAGTAAACGAATACAGTGACCGTTGTACCAAATAAGGATAGTCGAAAGAAAATGCTTCATGTATTGTTAGCTTTTAATGAATGGAAATGAAACTGAGCACCCACAGTATAGTTCTGGAAGAAAGTGCTTTGGAGGTTTTACGTACATATTGTAATTTAATGGTTTCGAGAAGGATAATTTTATCGTGCGAGAGGATTTATTTAAAGCTTCTTAAGCCGACGCTATCTTGATAACTAGGTGCTTTACATTTTGCAACATTGGTTTAGGCTATAAGCATAACTTCTTAAATCATTTGCGATGTCTATGTGCCAAAGCGTACCCGTGTACCTACACGATCAAAATAAGAATAACGTAAAAATATCAAAACCCTTATTATACCCTGTTCAAACGAGATAATCCTATCAGTTTGTTTAGGTTTCGAGAAAATAATTTACAAATATTATATAGCAAAGAATTTGCGTATATTCCGATTATGTTGAGTTCTCGCGTTTCCAAACTCGAAACACGGATTACTGGTGTATGACACCAAGCCCAAAACGATATTATTACAAATCCATAGATCGACAGCTTATTTTTTCCTTTTAATGCTTTACTATATCAACTACACAAAACTAAATGTTTCGTTGGGTTAGCAGAATACGTTTTCACCCTGCCGTAGCCCGTTAGCGAGTGAAAATATTCATTATTAATTATTTATGCATCACTGTTCTCTACCCGGTCATTAATAAATTAAAAAATACCACCTAAATTGAATAATGTCAAAGTTACGATATGAAATACCGGGGCTCGCAAGCAAGGTAAAGGTTATATTGCGCTGGTTAATTTATTAATCTCTTTAAAGCAATAATGTAAATATTGTGTGTGTGATACAAATTGCTTCTGATATGTATAATACGGTACATAATCGTATATGGTACAGAAGAATAAAATTAGTATCGTTAATAATATTAGCTGGTTACCCATTAAATTATCGGTATAATTCAACTAAATTGAGAAGACGTATAGGTGCTTACAAAACAGAATATTATGTGTCTACATATATAATAATGTTGCTTTACGGTTACTGAGTTATTGAAAGAAAACTACAAAGCAAGGCATGAAATGCAGAATGGAATGTAACAAATGCCCAAAAGTTGGTTTTGTTCAAGTTTTTATGCTTTCCACTAATAGCTCTGAACTGCAAAATGTCACGAACTGTGTACGGTTGGCGCTATGAAGCAGTTACACAAAGGATCGAAAGCGGAACAGTAATCATTTAGCTTAGCTTAGTATCGGCATTTGAAAGGTAACCGCTGCGCTAAACGGGTCATCAATCAAAAACTTATTCAATACATGCTTAGTACGTGCTTTTATCAAATGTTACACAAACACTTTTCCCCGGTTTACCGCTGGGACAAAATAATAATATCTGTGAAGACGCTCGAAGTTAGTTGAATTATGATAGTTTGTACTATCTAGACAACCCGCCATCTTGCTATGGTTTGTAAGCATTCTGGAAAATTAGTTTTAAGATTAGATACTAAAGAATTTATTATGATGTTGTTAATATGCAATATCTTTTTCGAATAGTAAAGGGCTTAATACGCACAACGAATCATATTCGATATAAAGTATAATATAACAACAATAATATCCCTATAAGAAAATCTACACCAAACACGATTTGCTTCAATTGGATTATATCTATTTGTAAATAATCTGAATAAACAGTTTTGCTTATTGTGTTACTCAAATTACTTCAATGTGAGATTTTGGAGTATCATTTCCCGTAAGAAAACTATGTTTAAGGGAATTTAACATCATCTTGCGTCCTAATTGGCATCTGTCCGAATAAATTTGACCTACATTATGTAAATAATAGCCTCTAGTGACTTAAACTTGCCACGAATTAACTTGAAGTGACAACACGTGCGTGTCCAAACTGAAAGTTGAATAATTGAACGAAAATTTGTTGAAGGTCATCTCAAATTTTAATTAGTTCTTACCTGTAGTGTGCTTAATTTTCATTTTTATATGAGAAGAAAAATAAGAAAAGAAAAATGTAGCGAAGCATAAAGCAGCAATCACAAATGGACTGTCACTTATGTACGTCTGCCGCCAATTGCCAACAGCAATAGTAGCAGTATTATATCAAGAATGCGACTGCAATATTCAATTAATCTGATAAGTATTATTATTAAATTATTAATATTCAATTAATCTGATAAGTATTATGAATTTGGTAATATTACTCATTAGGTAACAGGACTGCATCAAAAGACTGTTAATTCTAGTTAGTATAATATATTGTCTAAGTCTAGTAAGAGTTTGAGGCTAGTGACAAAGACGTTGCAACTTCTGAGGTCTGAGATGGTCATCCCAACTGAGCTTTAGTGTTTCAGGTCACTTATCTGAAGGAACTGTCCGATTTCAAGGCCAGATTCAACGTTATGAAGTTTAAAGCTGTGCTGGCGGCCGTTAGACTGATTTAATATGCAAACACCATACGCGCACAATTCATTAAATTATATTTGTAGTTTACCGTGCGTTGGAATAAGTTACAGTAAGTAATACATGGCCTACAACTGTTGTCTTGCTTGTCTTAATAGTTTACAAGAACAATGGGAATTATTTGTATGATGGAATAATGAATCTTGTCTGATCTGTGTTATACGCTCGCACACAACTTTGTTTACTCTTCTTGAGTAAATAAGTGTTTCCCTTGAATTACAATGAAAATAACTTCACTGATTAACCAATAATATTCTTACCACCAGTTAAATTCTCAAATATTATTATCTGAAAATATATCACCTTTCAATAAGGTCTACACCTTTTTTTAATGTTTGGGTGCAGAATGCAATATATTTATTTAAGTCATTGTATACATGTACTTGACCTGTTGTGTTTTTAAATTAGGGTTCTGTATTCTCATCGTCATCCGTAGACCTGAGCATTGACATATGAGTTCCAGTTAGAATATTGGCAGCCATAAAACCTAACACATAACATAAAATTCATGCCTGAGAACTAAAATTAATACTAACTTTATATACTAAGAACAAGTCAAATTATATAGTGGACACTGTTTCGTAATTATCTGCTTCATTGGGCGTGAGTGTATAATAGTGAGTTAAGTTATGGAAATATTTATTCTTATTGCTGCTTAATCTTAGAATAGACATACGATGTCGCGAAATTGTTTTGTGAAGTACTGGAGAAGAATAATTTAAGAAGAATAAGAAATATTTGTTAATTGCTTAAGCAGCGCATGTACGAGTAGCAAACTAAAGACGAAGACGTCAATCTTCAAGAATTTCCAACTATTCACTGCTAACACTATATGTATATGGGTGAAAATTATATGAAATCCCTTCACGCAACTCGAAAGATCAAAGCCCGCAAACGGTGAGAAAGGCACTTTGTTATATTATATACGATGTCGAGAGGGAGAAGTCAGAATTTTTTTTTTCAAATTACATTCTGATATCACCACGTAAATTCAGCTATTTGAAATCCTTTACTCGCAATTCACTTCGCATACCAATTCATAAAAATCAGCTTTTCATGAGAACAAATTGGCCACACAAGTTTTGCGTGGAATATAACTGGCCACATTCTCGATTACCTCTTGGGTCAATAAAATAAAAGTTAACTTGTGCTATGACAGAGGGAAAACAATATCATTAATTATCTCATCAATAATTATAGTCGATTTTAGCTTAACACAGAAAAATAACAATATTATGTAAAAAGCTTTCAATGAAAAACATTTATTACAGAAAGAAAAAGTAAAAAAGGCTTAAGACCCTAATTCCTTTGAAAAAAAACAAAGAATGTAATGTCCAAATTTATTACTCTCATTCCCGTTCCCATTTTTATTCTCAGATTCATCTAAGCTCCTACTTCAAACTTCAAGTACTAACGTCGAAACTGTTGAACTTCAAATATATAGCAAATAGTTTCTGTGTAACCTCCTTAGAGCCAGACTTAATGGGTTACATGCGGACCTTCGAGAACATGGCTAATATCATCATGGAACATCGAAGAGCTGATACATACCTAATGATATGTCTGTACGCTTAAACGATATGTTGTTTACGCGTGCTCGTAAGTTTTCAAATATTTATTGTTCGTACATTTTATAGGGATAGGTTCGTACATTTTATATATTTTATATCCACGCACAGGGATGTTAAACAAGACGGCTCAATAAATACGCGCGAATCGTTACGCTTGGCTTGTTGTTCTTGAAAATGATAAGTAATGTCAGCGGCAATGAAGCTAATGATCGAAAGTCTATGACTTGTTCGGTAATAGGACGTATTCAATGACAAGTATAAGGACGAATTAGCTGTTGAGTTATTGTTCGACTATTACTAGTCTATAATATTTTGTACCTACCGTATAAATGTGACGTGAGCGGCCGTACTTTATTATGCTCGCAATTCGTAGTTCGTTTTGCAATGAGATATTATGTATATACACCGCTTCTCTACGACAGATGCGGTATCTTTTGCGGAACGGACGCAGAAAGTCCAATTATTTTCTATAATGTATTTATTACCTTAACATAATACGAGATAACGCGAAACCTACTTAATCTTTTAAACCTTATGAAAATAAAAATGGGAATTTTTTACAGTTCGAATTACGCAAATCATGATTTATTTCTTTTTGAGATATGAGAACACGCAGTGCGTAGCCGACAGTGGCAGCCACATAACATTCTGCATAGTTCTGTTGAGACACAAGAGTCCTGAATAACCAAATCCTAAATAAACACTACTTGTATCAATATACCCAATGTGCTTGTTCCCTCCAACTATTAAAGATTTTATTACTTGCGGTCAGGCATCGAATGTAGGTCTTATTCGAACACCTTAAAATATAAACGACTAATTGAAGGATACTCCATAATATTTAAAATTGTTCCTAATTATATTTAAAAAATTACAAATTTTTGTACCTACTTTTCGAATAAAGAAAAAAATCATTTATACATTATTTTTATTGTTATTATCCTGAATAACAAAAATATAAATCTAAAGATTCAAGATTGATATATCTTACAATGCACTAAACAGCAAAGGCACTTCCTCCGAAGCACGTAAACGTATATTCCGTAAATTAAATCAAATTAAAAGTTAACTACGGACATTATTATCCCATTTATTATCAACATCTCGTACTCACTTAACAAAAAATGTCTAATGAGTTCCATTAATTACTTATTATTATTACTTACCTGAAATTTCAGAGTATAACAATAATACCTTAAAACCTTTAGCAGGATTATAAATTCTCCGAAATTGTTTAAGTAACGTTTTTGCAAAGTTAGAGTGAGTAACTATTCATCAAATATAATTAATTCTTATTTGAAGAATTTGACATTTTTAGCGAAAAAATTTAGAGGTAATGAGTTCAAGCTTATCCATGCGGAATATTTCTGCGTTGTAAAAATGAAGGGTACTTCGTTGTGGAAAATAATTCTTTTTACATTTTTCACTGTCAACTGACAAGTAGATACTCTAGACCTTTAGGTGTTCTCTCGACTTCGACTACTTTTATGATTCTTTTAAAGCACCTTTTATAATATTTACTGGCTTTTATCCGTGACTTCGTCCGCTTGGAATAGTGACTTCGGGCAGCATTTTAATTTCCTAAAATACTTTAACTGCAAAAGATTTCTATAATAGTATGGTACGATTGGCTGAATTTCAGCTCGATTTTATTGACAAAATATAAGTATCGAGTTTTATATGTATGTATGTATGTATTCATTTTACAATCCACAAACCTGTAAGAAGATTTTTAATATTAGTTATTTCAGTTATAGTGACATAACTACAATAGTTAGACATATGCTATCACGACATTTTTGTAGATATTGATATGTTCTATAATATTTATTTAGTTTATTAACAGTTATAACACGTACAAGGTAGAATCAGGTATTATTTTTACTGTTAGAATCGAATCGCTCCATTTTGTACCGTCTTCTATTTATAAAGATATTTATTCTATAAATAGTAGCAGAAGCCGCAAATTGAAAATTAACTTCAGCCAAGAATCACTAACTTTCAGTAAACCTATACGAGTTCTGTAATTAGAAATTTTAGTTAACATATGATCATCTGAATAAGATGCCCACGTAAATTATATAGGCATTAATTGAATTTAACTTTACTTCAATTATATCAGAAGCCCCTAACTTTCAAAGATAAACCAAGAAATCTTGCTATTGTGATGGAAATAACTTTTGATCCTTTAGATATGTATAAACCGATCTAGTCCGAATTTAATAAGGTCGATTTAAATGACAGACGGGTTCTATTTGTTCCAATATAACAAGACAGAATAATGAGTTAGCGAGGGTCTAGTAGTTTGCTTATGATATTCAAGGGCTTAGTAAGTAACAAGAGAATAGAACTAATCCAATAATGAATAATAAAAAAAAAATGTCTGGGGAATAGCTCACACACAAGACCATCTGATCCCAAATTAGGCTAGCCTATGTTATGTTAACCAGAGACATAATAAACTACGTACATGATATAAATTCAATTCTCAAAATACTCGTATTACAATAAAAGAAAATGAAAATGTATAGTATAGAAGAATATAAGCACCCTGGGACACACCCGGAGCTAGATCGTACTAGAGAATTAAGAAAATAGTATAAGTATATGCGAAGAGAAGACTCGAAACATGTAATAAAAGAAAAACCCAAGGATATGAGGTATATCTTAATCAACATAGCAATAGTTTTTCGTTAAAAACAGGACTGAAATAGATGTGATTTACGAGTCAACAGGTAAAGAATATCATCTGCGATATTGAACCAAGAAGAAATATTACTGTTACATTTCAAGCAGACTGATTAGGGAGAAGGTGGTAATTTAAAAAAAATCAACCAATAAGTTATTTGTGAGTCATATACTAAAGGAGATCGAACAGTAATTATGGTAAGATATAAACAAGACGAAAATGATTTAAGCTAATGTATTAGAGACCGTTGATACGGCAAATGCAAATTTGGAGTGTTGAATTACAATAATAACACTCCATTTCAACTCGTTGGCTTACGTTTAAATTTTACTGTGTACTTTATTTATTACTTTGCTTCATTAATGCATGTCACTGATTTGTTTTTCCAGTCTTTATCCATATGTCTATCAACTACTCTTTCAGTACTTTGTTTATGTCTTCACGATTCACATACACATTCGTAACTATATTATACGCCGAAAGCACATTGGCCATTATTTTCTTATTATGTGTATGTAACTAGATTTTTTGAAAATCGAATCTATCTTGGTTGTACACTTTATGAAAATAATAAATTACGCAGACACTAATCGCTTTTAAAAGCATTAGGAAGATCGTTGAAATTGCATACAGATTGCCGACGGACAAATGATGTTTGTCGTGAGAAGAATAGTATCCGTGGGTTTTAGAGAGTACATTATTTTGCAGTAGCGTTTACAGTAACTATTTATAATTCTCAAATAACTCCGTACAAAAATTCTGTTAGCAGAAACATATTTGAAGTGCCTATATAAAAATATATTTTCTTTCTTCTATTTCTTTCTGAGCAAAAATTTTAACATTTCATTAAACACCTTTCTACATAAATTACCCTCTGAGAAATACATACATAAACCCATCTTTAAACCTAACTACAGAATGGAGTTAAAATATTTATTTCTTTATTTCAGTTTTAATTGGGTGACACGTATCTAAAATCATTGTAAACATTCTGCAGTAGAAATAAACCTTAGCTCTTACACTAACGGTATTTGACAAGGGTACTTTAACTTCATTATTTATAGACCTTCAGATTATTTCTGGTATTTGGAGGAAGTGATAGCTTGATTGATTAATCTAAGGCGTCTAAGCAGTGTTATTGTAGTACGGTCGATGAAAGTTATTGTTTCCGATTTTCCCTGGGCCGCATTTGAATTTAGCAGGGTATATTGTAGCATACAATCAATAGACACGTTAAATTTAAAATCATAATGAGTAAAATTAAATGTATAACTCTTATAATGAGTCACGAGTTTAGCGGAGATAATCTCAAGATTTTCTAACAATGTCTTGCCATCTACTTTTTATGTTTAAAACATACAAGGAAACTTTTGAAAACATCACAGTGTCAATTGCAGTAGACACTAAGAAATACTCAGTTGGACCAAACTGCGCGATTGCTTTGACCTTTAGACAAACGTTATTGCTAAATGACTTCAGCAATAACTACAAAAACTAACGCAGATAAATTGGCAAAGTTAAATGGCAATTAATAGATTTTGTCGTAGCTGCTTCAATATTGTGTATCATACACTACGAAATTTCTTTTTATAAAAGTTAACTGCTCAGCCTATTGTATCGGTACATCAGTTTGTAAATTATTATATTATATTAATAGACCATCGTTCACGAGAAATCCCCCATCAATATTAAAAGGTTTATAATAGTCTAGTTAAGTTTAATAATACACAAATTGTTCGTTGCGAACGGAAATCAAAGTACTTAAATGAATTTAAAACACTCATAAACTAAAGTTGTTCTACGACTCTCACTGAATAAGGAAGCGATGGAAGACTTGAATGTACTTAATGTGTTTTGATATTTTAATTAATATTTGTTGTTCAAAGCAGAATACATTACTTGAACTTTGTGTTTATGGGTTCGATGAATTGATTGAATTACAACTTTAAGCTTTAGAACGCATAAAATCGTAACAAAGACGAAAAAAGAAAAATTATACTTCCTATCAAAGTATTGAAAAATATATTGGAAACTCAATAATCTGATTCCAAACTAAGCAGAGCCTATGTAAAGGCAGGTCTGTTAAACATACATTATGAAAGTCCTAAATACATATAAATGTGCATACCTAGATTTGTACACACACACACACAAACACACACAATTATTTATAGCGAAGCGAGGATTGAACGTACAATCTACTGAAGAAGTCAGAATTATAGTAGTTTGGACATTGTAATTATCCGACGAAGTTTAACAACCGTGTATAGCGACACTTGAAGAGTATAATAATCACTTCCCACGCAAGAATTTCCAAGCGATCTGTCCGTGTTAACGATATTAAGAGAGATATTTATTCGCGTCCAGAATGTAAAACAACGTAAGAAATAGACTTCGTTGGTGAAATATTTTCTTTAAAAAGTGAAGTAATAATGTTTGTGAAGAAGGTAAGCGATTGCTCACAATCAGAAATGTTTCAAAGTTTAAATAATTGCTGTCCTGTACCATTTCGACAGTAGAAACTAGGACTTACGAATCTCACAACCGTGTTCTAAGTCGGAAACAAAATTACATAATCCAAGGTAATAAAAACGCAGCAGAAACGACCCGACATTTTGAAAACAGCGCACACTGTTCCTTTAATTACTTGTTAAATATTTGAGTCATTTCACGGCTAAGGTCGTAACATTAAACAAAGTCTGTGACATGAATACCTTTGCCCGTGGAAAAGATTCTCTTGTTTTAATATGAATTTGGCGCGGCCTAGAGGGCGCTGGCCACGCGAATGGGGCTAGTGAGCGTAAAATCATTCATTATTTATTGTATGGTTTTTATGGCACGGTACGCAGCATCGCGTTACGTACTTAACGATATGCTAATAATTTATTGCGGTATTGTTATCCCTCACTCGGTGTATTACACCTATTGCAGAGTTCGATACTAAAATTAAAGTAATAGACAAAAAGTTAAGCGTCTATTCTACTAGTAACAAGGAAAAACCATCGCCTAACTGGTGTACATAAGAAAATGTGTTTTAAATTTTATGTCATTACCCAACCTTATAAATGCTATCGCGAAACGTCAAAAACAAGCACGCCTGTGGTTCTTTTGCAGTGGAACGTAGAATAAGCACGTGCTATACAATTAGCTGGAAAAGACATAGTATTATTTTCACGGCATAAATATTTTTATTATATAACATATTGGGAGTCCTGTATACCTGTTTGTTAAAAATTTCCTAAAATTTGTTGTGTTATTATTCGCTTCCCACAATTTTGCCGCAGGAGGAACTCAAAACATGAAATTGGCAAATTATTCTGCATAAATTTCGTATTTACACGCCAAAAGTGGTACCCCTAATTATAACTTTGTAAAGCTGTTTCTTTCAAAGCAAAATGTTTTCGAAGTTCTTTTAGGAGTCGCACCAAATTTCCAAAGTTCGAAAAAGCAATGAAGTGAAAGGAAATAGTAATACAATATAACGCTTCAATTTTGTTCAGTGTCTTTTCTATGTACTAGGTTTTTTTGTATGTCTTTTCTATATACTTTTCTACATACATACGAGTAGATATGTATTATGGAGTAGATGTGGAAATAAAGGCCATTTATTTAGGTGCTCATTAGCAAAATTTCTATCAGAAAATCTTATGTATACATAACATGAATTCTTTTTCATTTTTGAAACAGATCAAATAAGACAGTGTAACAATGAGAAATTATTAAAATATCGCCAAAAATGTATTTGAATGGTACAATTTAATAATGCAGCTTATCGAAAGATCTTACAAGCGTTTATTATACGTTTATCTAAATAGAAATATATTAATTTTAGATCACACATTGATTTATGGCATAGGGTTGATATATGGTTATAGTGCTGTAGGAAACCTATACAATATTATAACAGTGTGTGTAAAATGAAACTGTCGTAAGTTCCCTGTTTGGTTATTCCGAATATAAATATTTAAGTAAATTACGCGTACACTCGCCTTCAAAGGTGCATCTTAAATTAACCGCTTGTAATAACACACATGCTCTCCAGAGTAAATTAATGATGCAAACAAAGATTTGGTAGGGTCATATTGACGAAATTTATTTATAGTACTAGAATAGTAGATTTTATTCAGTAAGGTCCCACAAAGTGAACTTTTTATAACACTTCATTAAACATACTAGTGGTCGCCTAGCGGTCGAAAATCGACCGTAGTTCCTTAAATCACTTAT
>DWEM01001005.1:0-15819 GCA_018245935.1 Agara belti belti | reverse complement strand
TTTCTTCGGCCATTTTATTTGTCCAAAGCTGGACCGGAGTTTCCTCTCAAAGTGAAAGGTATTTACTAGTCTACTACTAGCCAAAGTCTACCACGCTGGCCACGTGCGAATTGGTAGACTTCACACCGCAGTCACCTTATTAAACATTAAATACATCGAGGCGAAAAGAATCGCCTTAAGGAAAATCCTGGCTGTCTTGAAGGCAATATGATTATACAGCACCCTGTAATTAATGGTTGTAGGGACGAAGAACCTGTGCAGGTCAACGTGCCCTCTAACCTAAAGGTTCAAACGCGAACTCTCCCTAATAAACGGATAACAATACCAACATTTAAACATTTTCTTACAATACACTAAGAATTTAAGCAACAAATACACAAGAACAAAAATCACACCCTAAAATCCTGACAATGATATCATAAGTAAAAAGAGTAATTTTAAAAATGATTGAACGGTAACTAGGACACCCCTGCAGTCGATTTCCATGCGAGCAAAGCCGCGGACAAAAGCTACACATAAATATTGCGAATGTCTTATATGTAGCACCGCCATGTATTGCATGTACCTTAATAAAAAAGGCATTTAATTGCCTTAACGGGTATCAGATAGCCGTGTGTGGAATTGTCCGGATTATTATTATTATTATTGCATACCTGGACAGAACAGCATCTGGATACGTAGAGTTTACGATCATTCTAAGAAATTCTACGGTAATTATTTAACGGAATAGTAGCTAAAAAAATTATAACAGGCCAATTTGTATGTATTTGTTTATTTCATAAAAGAAAAGACACTCGTCATCTTTAATTATTATTTACACAAAATCTGCTATTTTGCACGTATTACGTGTAGTTCACGCGAAAACAGGTCCACGGATATATTTGGATGTATTTTAGGTACGCGCGCACCGACCACGTTCCAGTTTAGTGCAATGGTTACTTGGTTACATAATAATATATGTACATAATCATTTTACTTTTCGAAATTTTCTGTTTAATGTAAATACAAAACTGAAATGTCTACGATTTACATAATTTTCCGTACGTTTGTCGGTCATGGAGTGACAGTTCTAATTATACAAATGGCGCCAAAACTGAAAATAAAGATGGCGTCGCCGCAAACGCGTTCGAACAGCGACCGCATCGGGACTATTAGTTCTAATCGACCGCTCGTTAACAAAAATAAATCGCTAGTTTTAGAAGTCATTTCAGAATTCGAGTTTCTTAAATTTAAAATAAGAAATCTTGACTAGATAAATAAGTGCCGGCGTTAAATTAAATAATTCATCTGCAAAATACTATTGTATCAAAATATTCTATCACCTGTTTCATTTCCATTTGTTGTTTGTGCACAGAAAATTTTACATATTTATATCGAAAAATTAAAATATTTTTGTGCTATCCTAATTTATTTTGCCCTCATAAATAATTTTAATGAATAAATAATTTCGTTATAATGACGGATAAAAGAAAGCTACTGGATAATATAGAAGAATACTTTTCGTATACACTGTTCAATATACATTTTAATTATAAATCCTAATGAATAATACCTAGGAAATTGGTATTCGCCAGCAATTGTAAGCACGCGCGCCTAAACATATCTTACAATTAGTATTAATATTAGTTTTCAAAACATTATTAAGCAAATATTCAAAATAATTCATCGCGAAAACAAACGTGTATCCTGACTAATTGGGTGAATCACGCTCGGTTCACCTCCGGTTTTAGAAAGCTCATGAAAATCTATTACGGTTGATATAATAAACATCCTTCGTTCGGTGCCACTCACTAATTGCTGCTGTAAAACGGCAAGATATCTGACGGCGACTCTAAAACGGTTTCTTTTCTGGCAGACGTTTTAAAACATTAAATTAATCTCCTGCTTTGGTATTTTCACGTCGTAGGTTATGTGATGACTGCGGACCTCTATAGGAACCTTAATTTACCAGACTGATCGTTCAGAAACCCCTCCTCCCACTTTGCCAATAGCATAATTCCGCTGTGAATCAAATTTAGCTTTTGGCCTATAAATGATTTGAGAACAAATAATATATTACTTGAAAGCGAATTCCTTCTGTTGTTATTTTATATCCAATTAACAGGAATTGCCCCAGACATTATTGATTTGACGTTTGACATTTTACCGTTTAGGATGCGATAACAAATTGCTTCGAGTTTTAGTTACTACGCGTTCTATCAATCTATGTTGGGGCTTGCCCGAGGTGCTCGCATGCAGACCTTCAAAATCTATGACCATAAACGGTTAGAGCAAAAAATGTATTCTAATAAATTGGTGACTGATTGAATTCTCCCTTGGAATTTTTTTCGGACCCTTTTGTTGGTCCACTGCTGAACCGGGTCTCCTCTCATGATGAGAGGGATTTAGGCCATAGTCTACCACGCTGGCCAAGTGCGGATTGGTAGACTTCACACACACCTCAGTAAATATTACATAATTAATAACATCTCTAAGGTGTGCAGGTTTCCTCAAGATGTTTTCCTTCGCCGCTATAGCAAGTGATATTTAAATTTTACTTATAAAACGCACGTAATAAATCAGAGGTGCGTGCCAGTAACGAACCCAGACCCCCGGAGTGGGAGGCCGAATTTCAAACCACTAGACTATCACTGCTTGCCACTAGGCAATTTCACATATGGGTAGGCAAAGAGATAACATTTTCACCGGCTCAATAAACAGAGAATGAGAGTTTTGAAGATTATGTATTTAAACATATTTCCCCTCCTTCTAGTTAAGTCCACAAGCCGGTGCTCGGCTACGCCAGAGTTGAGTGACAGTAATTCCGCGCGGCCACAATAATTGCCGTCACTTCAACGTGAAAGCACTTTCACATTTTGAAGCTAGAATTTACTATTAAAAAAAAAGAGGTTGAGTAAGACCCCTAATGAGCTCTCGTTCTCGTTAACCTCTAGGCACTAGACCGAGAGAAGGTGCATATTAACCTATTTAACGTTCGAATGAATTTCGATTAAATCGACAAGTGATCTGGGTAAACTGTGACCGTGTTACGTACGGCTTAGTTTTAAAACAAGCACTCCTGAACGTTTCAATCGCAAAACTGAACTAGAATTCTCTATATCTTTATCAGATTTCAGTTTCTAAGCTTTTACAAATAACAATGTACATTTTCGTTTTCCACACGAATACACGAAGGTCTAAAATATTTTTAAATATCATATTTATCTTCAATTGCCATACCGCATTTTGTATCGTATTTTTTATCATAACTACGATTTCTCGCATTTATGTCACTCACTCTATTTACAGGTATTCTAGATCTCGGTCTAGGGTAAAACTCGTCCGACCGCGGTTCATATCTTCAAGGCAAAAATAAACTTTGAATACTCGAATAACACGACGACCATAACTCTAAATGCGGTGTTGTTTTATCATCTACATAAGAACAAAAGGAAGAACAATTTATTATGTAGGCAGTAGAGCCAACAGACAAGTGACTTGAAATTAATGGTAGGATAACAAAAGGCTTCTGAAAAATTTCGTACACTTTTATCTACTTTGATTTTTTGTCGCGCATTTTTCCCTTTCTATATTTTATTACAGTTAATATGTTCTAAACTAAGTTGGTCTAAATACAGTTTCATATATTTTCACACGTTTGGTTGAGTGTGATGTGAGTTTTTTTATTAGGTGTATGCAGAACAGGGTCGAAGAGACAGCCGCGTCCACGTCGACCGTCTGCTACGGTAAGCGAGGCCGGATCCGGCAGTCCGGGGGGCCTAAAGAGGTCCCCCTCAACCTTATCTACTACATCCACTGTATCCAGCTATAGGCCTCGCTCTTCTCCCGCTGGCCTTTATAGTTACACTGGGAGTAAGTATTTACGACTGTATAGGTAATACGTGTTAATTGGTTTGGAGGTTAAATGTGAAATCGTAATTACCTTAGTATAAAACTAGTACTTATTGCCAACCAAACATGAAATTCGAAAACGGCGTTGCATTGGTGATTAAAGTTTATCTTGTATGCGAATGAATGTGCAATATAGACATATATACCGCTAATGAAAACATACAACATCGTGATTTTTCACTGTAAGGAAGGAACGCGGTGTAAAATCGAACGGGCTCGTCAATTAATTACCCGCCTGAAAGCAATTCCTTATTGCAAATGCAATTGTAATATTTTGAATACTGATGAGTCGCGTTCCAGCGCCGTCGCGGCCGACGCGCTCGGCGTCGGGGCTGAGCGTGACGCGCATCACGGACCCCGTGGGCGGCTGCACGGCCGTGGTGGTGGGCGGCACGGAGTACTCGCGCCGCCGCGCCGCTTCCGCGCCGGTCACGCCCGCCCTCTCGCCCGCGACCTCGCCGCCGGGCTCGCCGCATCGGGCACCGCACAGGTTACCGATGACCGAACAACACTATACATTATTGCTTACAGCGTATCGAGTGTGGCGTTCGTTACCGGTTATTGATATCTGCGATGCCATTGGATGTAACATGGTGTATCCGCACCTCCGTTACATGTAGTTCTGTTACATACAATTCTGTTCTTCCTCTTGTCATGCCATTATTTGTATTTCGTACTATTTTCAATCACGGTCGCATGCATGCTAAAGAAACATTGTGTTACTTGTGATTTTTATGATTTCATGTTTATTTTTTTTCAGACAGTACCAGACTATAAATGGAGCATAATCTAAGATCAATTTAAAAGCCTTAAAATTAATATATAAGAAACTAAAATCCGACTGACGCAAATATTTCAGAAGCCTTTTTGTTACCTTCCTGTTTATTTCAACCAGTCGCCAATGTTGTCACTTCTAATAACAAATATTTTATTTTATTTTATTTCGTTCATATCACTTACTAACAATTACTTCATACGTTTTTTTTATTTCAGCCGCTAAACAGCGGTGCAAAAATTGCAGCATTACGAAGTGAAATGTAAGATAAACTATTACAAAATATTTGGCACCAAACTCAGTTGGCTTCTCACGTAAAGCTTTTGGTCACAATTGGTTTTCCTTAAATAAAACTAACCAATGAATAAGTGATGCGGTTTCATCCATTGGCTATTAAAATTACAATCGCAAAAATATACAAGCTCCAATTCACATCACATCACCGTTGGTGTGAACTGTAGGTGTTTTTAAAATGAAGTTCCACAGGCTGTCATACCTTTTTTTACACTAATTTCGTTCAAACATCACGTTTTATATTATGTTATTTAAAACTGGCAAAGTTTTACGTATTAATTTTTAAGTTGGCGATAATTTTGTACATTAATAACATTTACATTAGGCAAAAAGTTTAATATAACAAATATGATTTCTTCACCTACGTAATTAATAAAAGAATAAATGCAATTTTTAATCGAATTTTAAAATTTGTGTATATATTGTGATAACTGCCTACCCCGTTAGGGACCTGGCGTGACGGTATGTTGTTGTTGTTGTTATTCTGATAACTTTTAACACTTTAACACACTTAAATGTCAAAATAATAAAGTGTTCGGTGTTATTTTTTCGTTTTTGAATTCACTCTTCTCGTATGTTCTCTAAAGCGTTGCCAGCCTTGTGGCAAAATTATCTCCTTCAATCTGTCGAAGCGGTCACAGAAACGAGGTCTCAAAGAGCTCACAGACCTCGTTGACCCCGGGCACGCTAATGAGAATCGATCCTATGCACTATGCCACAGTCGAATATTTCTCAAGGTCCTACAAGTGTCTAAAATACATTACAAATATTATTGGGTAACTTTTAAGCATCTGGGACTGAGAAAATTGAAAATCATAAATAAAAAAAAGACTATTTGCATTATTCGTACAAATGCGAATAATTCAAAGTAAATTTGAACTTATATATGACCGATAAAATTGTAAAACGAATTGTTTTGTACTCAGTGTCGGAACTAAGTGAATACTTTAAATGTCTCTCCTCAGACACTTCGTTGTTGAACTAACCTACGTCATTGTAACTGCTGTGCCGAGTAAAGAACAATGTGCTATTTTAACAAGTAAAACCTTAATCCTTAAAAATACAGTGAAAGTACAGTACTAGTTCTAAATATGTTAAGTATCATCTCTTTTTCAATACTTACTTGTGTTCATAAATCAAGCATATGGCACACAGAAATCATTTTAAATCTCAAAATTTTATTTCTATTATTTACTGCAAAAAATGGTTATATGCTAGGATGTACAACTCAAAAATATTCAGGATTATGAAGTTAGTAATGTTGACTATAAGCAGACGTGTATGTAAAGGAAGACCCTTATCACTTTTATTTTAAATATATTTAGGTTTTTCATTTCTTTTGTAAATAATATTAATTCTCGTTCAATATTTTATTAATTGCATGGATTTTTTTCTATACAATAGAGGAGGCTGTTCATGGACGATACACACCCTGGAATGGGACCCCGAGTCCATGTGATTGTGTCACATCATCAGCTGCTTTGCCATCACGCACTCTGACCGATAATGAAGGTTACATACCTATTTGTTTTTTTTTTATTTATTCGTGTCGTTTCTAGGCGTATTACACAGTGTGAAATTTTTATTATCTTAAAATACCTTCTTAGCGTTACGTCTATGCTTTACTAAAGTATATTGATATTTTATTATTTAAAAAAAATATTTTACTTATTTAGACAATTATTGAAATGTTGTTGTACTTTTCAAATAGGAACGATTTTACAGTAGAGATATTTATTTTTTTATTTAATTCAAATAATTTAATACGATACCGAGAGGGTTTCAATTAATTCGATTGATATAATTAAATAAATAACATTCAGTAATTATTAATGATAATACACTATATATGTATTTATGATATAAAAAGTTTCACCTGTAAATTGCGTGCCCTTTACTGCTTATGTTTATTTTTATGCTTGTTTTCAATTCACCTCTTTGAAAACGGACAAAACAGTCGCCTACACAATTTTTGCAGTATTAAAAAGATTGCATTTCTTTACAGAACACAATAGCGTCCTCGAGATTAATATTTTTTGAATTCTTGAACTATTCTTAGTCATGAACTAAATAACAATTCAATTGTACTGTTGAAATTAATGGCGCCTTTGTTGGTGAAATGTAGACGAGATTACAAATAAATAGTCTGCTGAGCACTTTATGCAACGGTATTATCATAGCACTGCAAAGTTTAATTGCAAATGATTTTCTTTGACATCAAAATCAACTGTCAGAATATAGGTTTTCAGTGTTGAATTGGCATACTTGTTGCTTACTGTTGTAGCCGTATTAAATTTTATAAATTGAAAACACTTTGTTTTTAATTTCATACTGATCACTGCAAATCATGGGGTGTATCTTCCAATATCGTCCAGACGCTTGGACCTTTTATCTTGAATATTTTTGTACTTCAACCCGTCCAAGTATAGAGGACACCAAATACTATTTAATTTAATTGTGTACAATCCTACGCCTACTGCGTGTACAACGACTGTACAGTGTTGCGTTTTAAATTTCAAGCATAGATTTTTGAATAGCTTGATATCTAAGTATACTGTTAGCTGGTGCCCATGTAGTCTTTTGCAGATGATTTTTAAATCAATATTTAACTGTGGACACGTCCTTTGGCGACTAAAAAGCCCTAAATAGGAGCAGCAAGGTAGCCCATACCTTTTGCCTGTGTATTACTTCAGACCTATTTATGTTTCTATTATGTCATTTAATAAAGGAGACATACGAAATTGGTAACAGAGTAACATATTAGGGAAAAAAGTTAGGCTTTATTTAGGATAAAAATATTGTTTTACTGTATTTCTTTAAATTATTATTTTATTATCTTTACCTTTTACATAGGGGTATCTACGTATATGTAAAACATTTCAAAAGGTATCAAGCCAAAATAATTTAAAAAAATTTGTTTGTTTGACAGGTCACGCGCACTGCAGCGATGTTCGTCGCAGGCGACCGGCCAACGTCCAACATCCGCCCACTACAATCCGCACAATATTGAACGCACCCGATGCAATGTGCCATCGATTCGATTATTCTTTACACGGCTTAGAGCATGATGCACGTTAGGTCGGATTTTAGTGAACAAACATGTGTACACCAAGAGATGATACTGATATACAGAAAGGAACAGACGTGACAATATAATAATTGCGATTGTTAACCGTCCGGTTACGGGACATTCGTTGCGGCGAAAGTCGGTGTATGATATTATATCGGAGAGATCGATTTGATGAGGCACCTTAAATGTTCTTACATTAAGATTAAGGTTAAGAGGGTGCGTCGGCAAAGTCAGGAGATGAAATCGGATTGACTTGGAATGGTCTACTAACTAATTAGTATACAACGTGATTGGTGATTACTTGCATTCTACTAACAAAATTGAGAATAAAACTTTTCGTTAAGTCGTCTGGTATCTAAAAATGATTAGGATATGAAAGTTTTTAAGAAACTCGATCTAACATGCATCCCGCTCGTGTTTTGTGTTCAGCTCGCTCCTATGTAAACGTTTTATATTTCTATCGAATGCCACGTGACACTAGTATGTGTCGTTGATTGATGCGACCATAAAAATAACTTTTATTACTGACGTCATTCGATAATATTATTGTTAGTCAAGTATCTCGGGGTTAACAAAAGTAATTTAGTCAACATTCACAATTACTTTTGTTACCGGGTTTAAGATAATTAATTTCGGTTAATAAAAGTAGTGTTTCAGGATTCGATAAATTGGAACGCAGTTTTATTCCAGTATTTATTTTGTATCTGTATTTCTGTGTCATTTCATTACATTATCAAAGTTCGGCCGTGGAACGTCGCGCTACACTACGCTATGCGCACATTACGCTACGTATTTGAAATTGTTAATATTTTATTTCTTGGTAAAATTTTCGTTTACACATTTTCAATGCTTAATTTTTTACTATGTTTAATCGGAAAATACAGTAATTCATATCTTGATTAGTAATTTCTAGTAGAACATTTTTGTTTTGCATTGTCCATATTTTTTTTAAGCCTGTATATCTCTTTGAAAGACGTAAAGCCCCATAAATTACTTATAATTATATATGTGATTGTACTTCGTTTCCGGTTGTACATATGATGGCTATATAGAATTCTTCAATCTATTACACTATTGTGTTGCAATGAATGAATGTTAAATCTCTATGAAGGTTCTAGAAAGAAACTCATGGAAATATATTGTGATACCATGATGAAGTAATCAACGATCGGTTGGTTTTAACAGTTGTTAAATAAATCTTTAAATACCTACCCTACTCGTTAGTAATAAATTTTGTCTTGCTCCTTTTAACTTTATAAGAAATAACTAAAGCAATTTGAAAATTCTGCTTCTTATAGCATAACTTTGCACTTGTCTAAAATAAGTATTTTATATTAGGTATATTGAAAATACTACCTACAGTGAATTATTCACGATATTGTTATGGAATGTATATATACGGATATCATACTTGTAATTGCGCAAGTGTAAGTACAATCAACGGTACCTAAACGTGTGAAATTTGTAGTGATACATAAAATGTTAATTAAGAAAATGTCAAGTGCATTGAGAATCTGAGATAATTAGAGAGTAGTAAAGAGTATATTATTAAACGCATAAGAAAAGGTCTGGCTGGCTCAGATAGATTTTTTTTTAATTAGGGGTGCGCTGTGAAAGATCTGTTCGGAAAAGGAAAGCCTCGCTTTTGTATTGGATTGAAGAGTTTGAGAAACACAATGAAAACTTAGTGAAGAGTACTGAATATAATATAGCTATTTTTAATAATGTTATTTTATCGTTCGATGTGTATGGTGGCATTTGGTAAACATAAGCAAGGTTTTTCTCGTCCTCGATAAGTAAGTCGTCTAATAAATTCGATAAACCATCTAATGTCACTTACTAAAATCGTTCTGGACTAACTGATTGGTTCGTAAATTCAACTATCTATTATTTATGTTGAAAAAAAAATTTATGTACCCAGTCAAATGGTCAAATGGTACTTAATGTAAGATATTTAACATGTACATTGCTATTTGGTTTTGAAATATCGGATTTTTGTGTAAATTAGTTGTTTAAATTATTATAAAAAAGTCCAAACAAATCAATTAGTCCTTGAGATAATTATGACCTTTTAATGCTCTGCAATAACGCAGTTGTATCTAAAATATACAATACTAAATAGACGACGGGCTATGAAAGTACCAAATTAGGTAATTCTTTAATTTTTCCTGTTAACAATCTATCTACGAATCGAGTTCTCCAAACTTTCAATGCAATCGGAGATGAAACGGCGTAAATTATTAAAAAAGTGGATACTTCAAATTACCGCAAGAAGGTTTGTACCTTGATGTCATCATAGTACGAAATTTCACGTCAATGTCACGAAATATAATTACGGTTGACTTTAAAAAAAAAATGATATTTTCACTCTGATGCTCTAGTCGCAAACGTTTAACACTTAATGTTATTTGTATTCCCGTGTATATTGGAATACGCTTTGAAGATGTCTGAATAAGACTCTGATAAAAGTCACCAATTACTCAAAAGAAACTGTCTATCTTTGCTCAAATTATACCTACATTTAGTCTGTTCACTGCACGTTCCTTTGTTTGCGTCGACATTATGGGTGTAGCGACGCGACTAATTGCTTAACAAATATTCGTCACTGTAATGTCATCTTGTTGAGACTGCCGACGATAAGAGTAGATATGTGTTCTGTGATCGAAATACTAAAATTTTTCTTTTCACAAATGTAGCTGACCGTAGCGATATACGAAAATCTACATGCGTAACTGCAATTGTATGATATTTTTTGCAAGCGGCTTAAACGTTGATGGAATTTTATGTATGCGGCTTAAAAATCGTAGATTAAAATTATTACACCAAATGCAACCGGCGTTGTAAATCGCTCAAGCAACAACCGATACCTACTGCCTCAGGCTTGTCATGTTGCAGTTCCTTATGTGGGACAGTTAAAATTGTTAACCGAATTTCTTAATGAAACTTTTAATGGTATTTTTACTTGTAGGTCGATCAAGCTACGCCCATACACCGTCGTATGCAAATATATTACAATTCTGTTCGCTCACTATGTTCTAGGATAATAACAAGTTGTGAATTTTGCATATCTCTTTTCTCACTCTCGCTAGGGCTTAGCCTGGCTTAGGAATTGTGATTTAGACGCCTTTAGCACGGTGGCGAAAGTAGATGTCTAGATTTATTACTTATATTAAATGCTGCCACTGTAGCTTTGTCACTGTTAGGGTGTAAATCGGTGTAACACTTATGTGTAACATTATCGGTGAACGCAATTGAGTTGCGATCTGAATTCTAAAATATAATAAGAAAATTTTATTATGCATATTGTATGTCGTGAAGAAACCTTTTTTAACAAACACTTTCATTGTTCAGTTATTTCCATTGTTTTATTTACAATTTAATTGTACTAAGTAGCGATCTATTTTATTAAAATTGTACTCTACTAGCAAATTACCCTTCTGTATCTTCAATGCTTGATCTTTGAATAAATTTTTTTTCATATGATGTTACAAGAGTCAGAAGTGGCAATATTTTATGAAAGGTTTAAGAGCACTATTTTGTCCATTTTTATAAAAATGTGGTTGAATATATCATGCATCGCCTCAATAATAGCCCTGTGATTAGAGCGTTGTATGGGGTGCAGGAACGCTTGCCCTAAACACAGAATTTTCGTTTATGTTGACTGTTACTATGTATAATTAGAAGAAAAAAAACAATTGTTTATAAGCTATTATAGAAATTTTGTCACGAACAAATTAACGTGGAAGCAATTAAAAAATTAAGTGTATCAATCGATCCATGTTGTTGAATACAATTTTGTGGTTATAACTGTATATATATTTTTAATATAAAACTTTCATACATTATTGCGTCATGAATTCGACGATCCCTATAATCCCTTTATTTTGTACGCAGTTGGTGGGAATCGGCTAGTGCGAAAATAAAACAAACAATCCAATTACGTCAATGTTATCATTTATTTATTAATTTATTCTTAAAAACTTGGAGCTAGAACATCTCATTTAATATAATCTAACAATTTATTAGTTATATTTTCTTCCAACAATGGTTCCGATAAAATCCATTCGATAACTGCCCATTTACTATTTCCATTACAAAAATATTTCATTTATATAGACGTTAAAACGGAAAAGGTCTACAAAATATTGGCCTATGTAATGCGCTCAGCTTGACTAACATTAAAAAAGTAGATGTAATAAAATCCATTAAGGCTCGATTCGGATAAAAAATGCAGTTTAACTCAACTACGAATGAATAAATTTTATGAACAAAAAAATACTTATAGCATTTGCTGATACAAAAACATTGTTCTTCTCGATAGCTCTAATTAATCATACTTATATTTTTATACGTATGCACTTATTGATTTATTTGAAACGGTTTATTTATTTGATTGTACTGGTAAATTTAATGAACTATGCCTCTATAATATATCTAATGGAAAAGCTATATTGATGTCATAAAATCATGGCATGTTTGGTTCCATAAAAATTAACACTATCTCAACGCTTGTTTCTAACCTTTAAACATTTTGCTAACTACTAACAATACATATTTGGACTTATATGGTTTAACCCTCTGTCTTTCAAACAAACCCACACTGCATTTATATGGAATATTGAATAATAACTATTGAACGATTAACAACAGGACACTATGAGTCAAATTGCTCATTAATTTATGCCACAAGTACTAAATCGCTGAAAATCTATTTCATGACACTTAAGCATTCACTGTCAGAATCAAGCCTTTGGATAATTATGTAATTGACGATTACACGACTATAAAACATTAATGAAAACAAAAAATTATTTTACTATAACATAAGTTATCTAACGAGTAAAATAATGAAAACACTAAGAAGCAATGCACTAACTGTAATAAGTAATGTTACACATATAACAAAATAACATTAAATGTGTTATTTACATTTACGAGTGTAAGCATAGAATACAATAATTTAAATATACGTACATCCTTTGGAATACACATAGGTACAACAGACATAATTATAATACGACATTATGGTTTCTATATCTTCTTTTCTTATCTAATAGGTACAGGTGGTAATATAAAAGAAAATGCATTATGAAATTGAAAATAATATCAATATAAATTATATTAAAAATACAGCCTTATGGTTATGTTTTAAATATCTGAAACAGGTACCTGAAATTTTGATTGAGATCCTTATGCTATATTTAAACCGCCAAAGATTTCTGCCTACTTAAATTTCAACTGAAACAAACAATCTTTGCTTTTTATATCGATATTTTCGCAAGTTGAATTTGTGCAAGAAATTTGAATACAAAATGTTAAAATGTTAAGTAAAATCCTATATTAAAATACGCATTAGCATAGCAGACCTTGAGTGATAGAACGTGGCCACTATAATCAACTATTGTTTACGTTTACAAAAAATATCTCTAACACGATTTCGAAAAAACAATTCCATATATAATATAATCATTGTGCCTGTTCTTTACACCAAGTTAGCGACAAAGTAGAGACAGCTATCCCCTCCACGGCTTCCAGCTTTCAGACATCAGTAAAATAGTTTTTACAGAACTTCATAACTTTAGCAACTCTCAACGAAGAAGTACCTATGTAAGGAAACTTAAAGAAAAGTGTTATCTTGCCGACGTATTGTAAATCGTAATCGTTGGTATGTAATATAATAGGGGAACAATATGAATGTCTCCACCGTTTCTTTCAATTCTCATTGTAATATTTGGCGTTCATGAATTATCGGAAACTGAAATGACTTCATCGAAGCGCTTTTTGAGTGCAAACGCGGGCGGGGAGGACTGCCATCGACCGGGATTAAACGATAATTGCCTCGTAGCCGCTAGTCTGTTCCTACGCCTGGTAAACAAAAGAAACGATAACTTTTTAATTTTCAATCAGAGCCCAAATTACAACAATCAGAAAACGCATACACAGTAAACGAATAGGTAAAACAGTTTATTACGGAAAGTCGTAAGAACATTAAATTGGACGGCGAAGCAATGTTTCTCATTAAAGCGAGCCTCGTAGAGAGACGATTTAAATTTATGAAATCGGAATACTACTTGATACTAATAAGTCATGAAATAAATGTTTATTCCGGAATTGTATTTTATGAGACCTAAGTACAAAATATGTAAGCAATTGATTCTTCGGAGCTACACTTATCTATAGACATTTAGCATTTTACACGAATTTAGAATTAGTCCATTTGGTTTTTAATATGTATAGTGCAGTAGATATGGAGTTTCATAATTAATCAGATATCTAAGATTACACTATGAATTGTGTAGGCAGTGACGAGGCTATGCAAAGCGCGTTTTAACATTTGACCCGTTTGACCTTCTTATTTGTCTCAAAGATACAGAGACAGATCAAGAATTACAGAAGACTTAAATATACTTACTTACCTGCAAATGAAATATAATTTTGGTACAGTACAGACTTTTTTCGGAACATAAATTAGAATATTCAAGTCAGTGTTACAACGATATTTCAAATTAAGAATATTTTAGTTGTTACTCATATAAAATTAATTAAAATACTTATTATACACAAAATGCCATTTAACACTATTTAAGAAAACGGCAATAATATAAATATCTATGAACTGTAAGTATTATTAATATATTTGGTTTTCTGTACACTGAATATAATGTGTAATTCACCTAGTATTTTAATTTACATAACTATACAAACATTAGGAATATCGCGCCATAGTCGTCGTAATTTCATCTCCGAATGCAAGGACCGCTCTACACTTTAACATTACTTTTTTTTAAAGACACACTTCAATATTTTTATGGATCATTGATATAGAAGTAGATAATTGATTTTATTTAATTTTCATTAATTTTGAAAGCCGCAGGACCTCAGCATTGGCAAATCCGTACTAACAATAGAACAACAGCATCTATAATTGTTAGGCAATTGTTTGATTTTTATAACCTCCAATATTCATGAGATTGTACAATTAAAAAAAAAGCTAACGTGATATTTTTAATATTAACACTACGTTCCATATTTAAATTCGAGTGGTCCTATGCTAGGGGTCTAGATACCAGTCAGAAGAGTTCGTGAACAGATGTTGTGTTCTCGGAGTCAATGCTACGTTGCAAGTGGTAGACATAATCACTGAAGTGTTCTATGTACTTCAAGAGTTATCTTGAATAAATTTTTAAACCTTTCCAGCTACGTGATTGACCGCTTTAATCCTATACACCCTTACTTGAAATAAACAGTCGAGGAAGCTTCATTCAGGGGAACAATAATCAAATTGTAAGGACTGCCAATCAAAAATTGTGATAGTATAGGTTGACGTATTAAAATCTTGCACTGTTATTTTTATTTATAATCAAGCATTTGCAATGTGGCCGGGCGGAAGGTCAGCGTTGGTGATCGGTGCGCTTCACTGGAACTCGTCGTCGGAGCTAAGCAGCGTGGTCTTCTCGTGGTAGTTGGTGGCGTGGCTGATGGTGGCCACGCGCGGCGGCGGCGGCCGCGGGGCCAGCGCCGCGCCCTCCTCCGCGCCGCGCTTACCCGCCTCCGCGCCGCGCATCACTACACCCCAACAGTACATACGGTATAGAGCATACGTAACATTAGACTTCAATTACACTTCTATTGTCATAATTGGTTGCCGCAGACAATGTATATTTTAAAAAGGTAAATAGACCAATCCATAGATCAAGTTTAAACTGAACGTTTACGTTGACTGGCCTCGTGGTCGAGTGGTTAGAGAGCCTGACTGCAAAACCGGAGGTCGTGGGTTCGATCCCACCCG
>DWEM01001004.1:0-15822 GCA_018245935.1 Agara belti belti | reverse complement strand
AATTAGAAAAATCCAACAGTACCCGACCCGGGATTTGAACCCAGGACCTCCCGATCGGCAGTCGCGCTAGCAACCGCACGACCAACGAGGCAGTAAAATAATATTATGTAAAAATTGTATTTAATAATAAACAAATGTATCTTTAAAAGTTCAATTACATAAAAACAATTTAATATAAATGGGATAATAGGTTAAATTGTGTGGAATAAAACATATAACCGATTTACGGTCGAGTGAATAAAAACTATTTTGAATGCCTCAGCGAATTTTGATTGCGGTTTTTAGTTGATTTGCATATTTTAACATTTCGAATGTTCCGGGTGTGTGGTTGTCGAGTTAATCCCGATTTAAATGCGTTACAACCATGTTATTCAGTTAAAACATATTACGTTTTTCATCAACGACAATTTTTGTTTTTATTGTACTATTATAGGAATTCTCTGATACTAATCTGAAACTTTAAGAAAGTTTTCATCAATCGTTATAACGATCAAATCTTAATCATCGGCGTAAATAAAATCAAAGGTGACTTCAACTGTCAGCCGAAAGCAATCTCCTTCGTCCTCTAATTAGTGTTCGAAATGCTGAATTCATCACAATGTATATATTATTAAGCGTATGTATGTACCTTATAATGAATAAAACAATTTAAATTTGAATTTGAATTTGAGTACATGTATTTAATGAATGTCATATAATAATATTTTGTTACTATCGTCCGCTGGACCCGGCCAGTCCTCAGAATATGAGTAAATGGGAGAAAAAATCCAGCATTGATTGAAATGTTATAGTTAATAAAATTGTAACAATGTTTATTCATCGAACAAAGTAACTGTCCTTAGATTGAGTAATTTCATGACAGACAATAACACGACCTGTTAAAAATAATGGATTAATTTATACGATAAAGTAATAAAATAATGTACTTAGGCCTCGCAGAAAATTAAACAAAAAAATCATATTAAATGAAACGAAAACAAAGATGTAAATAAAACGTACATAGGAAAGCGTTTCAGCAAATTTAATTAACAAATAAAACAATAAAGGAGCGGCGGCCGCGGGGGGGGGGACGCAATAAACAGTCCTCGCGGCCCCGCGCCGAGTCTTGTATATTGTACAAAGATGCTTTTATATAATTTCTTTATAATAATAATAATAAATAAAGAAAAACCATATGATCCGTTATTCAAGATTCGGGTTCCATCTCGCGGAACTAAATACTGGAGCAGGTATAAAAAGTAACAGCTACTTATCTATACATACTCGTACTTGTACATTAACAGGACCCGAAGCGAGTCGGCGATATAGGTACGCCTCGAGCCGAGAAATCCACGGTAATGTGGGTTAGAGCTGTAAAAATATTTATTACACGGTGCATGCAGTTTGAAACCTTCACACATACTAGTAATACGCGACACGGTCTCGGCCGGCTCCCGTCAAGCGATCCCGAAATATCAAAAAATCCCTCGGTGAAGTTACAAGGACAATTTACTTACGCATTTGTTACGCAGTTGCTACTAGTAAATTTGCTCGTGACCCGGCGGCTCCACGCGGCGAGCGCGGTGCAACAGCAACGCGACCGTGAGATATGTAGGTACTCGCGAACTACTTCCGGTTTCCTTCCGTTCCTGATGAATTACTGAGTATTTCGGGATTGGTGACAAGTGGATTTACCTTTTCGTATTAAATGATATATCAAATTACCACCACTCGGTCTGCGCGTCAGGTGGGCTCATTACTCAACTGAGCCGTTACTAAAGCCATACTGACATATGGCAAATGTGTGTCTCTTATTTTGAAATTAATTGACGGATGTGTCTTTGTCAGTTTCTTTGTGGGGAATCTGAATCGATCAACGATACGTGTATGTATATTGCGCATACATTTATTTTATCGTTCATAAACGAAACCAATAAAGTTCCAATGACACTTCAATGGCTAATTTAAATGAGACGACGTCAATAACAAAATATTTTCTCCCGCGCTTACGTATTCATACTTAACGGAAAGTTCGAATTAAAGAGTCACCTTTCAAAATAGCGAGAAAAATACATTCTTTACATATTGCTGCGTGGATCAAAGCTACGCTTTCAGTAAGGTTGCGTTTTTACGGACGTTTGAGTTTCATGAAGGCATTATTTATTCAGTAACGAGGCCGTGACGGGCAATTTCACGCATGACTTGCCATTATTTAATGACTCCGCTAACGTCGCCGATTCGGAAACTGAGTTTATTAGAAAAACGCTTACAACTTATTAATGTTACATTAAATATTAGTTCACGCACTATTTCATTCTCTAGAACTGCTTTGCATTTACAGAGTTTATCGTATCTTATTTTAACGCGATGACATTTTAAGTTAAGTTACCGTCAGGTCGCGACGTTGTATCGTAACGTCAAAGCATTTTGAATTAACTTTCAAGAATCTTAACTTTACATTTGCTACATGTAAATTACATTCGTTTCGTGTTTTGCTTTTACAAATCGGACTTCGACTGTTGGCCGTCGGTGACCAAAGTCTTCGGTTTTATTATCTAATGATGTGAAAAAAATAACGCTGACTTATACAATTTTACAAGACCACATTGCATCTTTGATATTTCGGTTTTCCATCCAGAGATCGTAACCGGAGTGATTCGTTTTCACCTTTAAATCTGGCTGACCTCGGGTACGCGTTCACGCTCGCGCGATACGTCCATGAAGACCGATAAGGCCCAAATTAGATGACAATTAACAAAATAACGCATGTAATTTAGTTATTATTTTCACAATGACCGCATAGAGTCGGCATTCCCTCGTTATTTGTTGTAACATGAAAGCCGATATTGAATAAATTCGAAAGGTTTACGAAATCCCGAAGGACGCAAATACGTGGAAGGAAAGTAATAAATGCAGACGACGTGTGACGCAACACTCGCGGCTGCGCTGCGGCCGCTCGCCGGCGGACCGCGGGCTCTTTGTTTTGCCCTACAATAGACTGAATGTTTGTTTTCATAGCAGTTGCGGGCTTGTGGGAACATCTTCGAGTTTTCTATTATACGCGTCGGGAACAAATGAGAAAAATATACTGAAACTGTTTATTCTGTTTCATATTGTTCGTTAAAAATACGATTATAGAGGAGTAGTTAAGATTTTAGCACTCGTCTTAGTTCGGGGTTCGAATCCTGGCGCCTTATTCTAACTGTAACTATTTGGGTGCTTTCTAAACGTCAAACTGCATTTGTCATAACGGTGAAGAAAAACATCGCTAGAATATATGTACACTACAGAGTTCTGCAAAATATTACCTAAGCATGTAAAATCTGGTATCCCACACAGGCCGGCGTAGCAGACGATGACCTTGCCCGAGAGGAGACCCGGAGGAGTCCGGCTGTGGGTCGATTAAGGGAATAATGACGCCGATTGTTCGTCACTCCTTACTTCGTGTCGCCAGGATTGTCGTGGAATATAGAGCTAACAATTTACTAATTTGACAACCCCTCGGGGGCAGTGAATCTGACTTCTAAGCCGGAGGCTGTAGGTTCGATTCCTACCCGACACAAACAGTCGTCGTTCTCGTTTCACATTGCTGTCTTTTGTATGGGTGTGAAAATAACCTATACAAGTATTACAGGCATGTGTACGTTAATCAGCTGTCCGGTTACCATAACACGAGCACTTAATTGCCTGATTTGGAATTAGCCGTGTGAAACTGTCCCGATCTTTATTATTGTGAGCGTTAATGTTGATCTCTAGAAGATATGGAATGTTATATCGCAGCGCGCCCGCTTTGATTGTTAGATCGAGTTATTATCGATATACTTGTGAGCGGTATCGGCCTGTAATATGAAACGTGGTTTAGAGACGCCGTGAGCGGGAGCGGCGCTTTGTTCTCGGTGATCGTTTATTGTTACTCGTTCATATAATGATTGTAGTCACGCTACGGGACGTAATTAATTACTACTATTATACTATCGCTCCAGGTCCCTTACTGGGCAGGCAGAAAGCACCGGGTGCCGTCTCTCTCTGTACACGACTTTTCTTCATGCACACGCGCCCGTTTCGGAGACTATTGACTCTCCCGTCGTTCCATGTCTGACCTCATTGGTCGCGGTGGAGTCTTGATATTGTACATTTATATAAGAACTATTCTTGCACCAGCTCTACGTTTAAAAATATACTGTTGCATTTGATCAACTGTTCGTTTATCGAACGAGCCGTGCCTTCGGGATCGGACGGCCGTGTATTACTTTGTCTCGTGATAGCATTTTTATAAATGATTGCAAGACAATTTTTATTTGGATCGATCGAAATGAAACATTGAAGTGACAATTCATTAAAACGACTGTAAATTATCCAAACGAGACGCGCACGCGACCCTCGCTACCCTCGGCGCACCCCACTCGGGGGCGACGAATGCGAGCCGCGACCGCCCCTCGTCCGCCGGCGACGCGACGCCTCTCGGCCTCACATTCTAAACTCTCTAAATTCTTACAGTACGCGATGTATAATTAAAGGAAGGACGTAAACGAAGCGAGGGTTCGACGTGTGCAAATAAACATGTAATGATACGATCCGTTTGTATACATGCCGGTCCCGCCGTCGAGTCTCTACATGTTTGGTCCCTCGGTTGAGCGGTTAGAGACTCTGACTGCTAAACTGGAGGTCGTGGGTTCGATTCCCACGAGTGATGAATATTTGTGCGATGAGCACATTTATTTGTTCTGTATCTGGGCGTAATAAAAATATTCGTATAAGTATTATATCGGACGTATACATGTATATGTTTATCGGCCGTCCTGTTACCGTATCACAGATTTTTAATTGTCCAATTATCCGGGACCCACTAAATATGTATAACAATCGAACATACTTTCGAGTTGTTTCTAAAGAACATATGAGTGCGGCCGTGCGGGGCAACATTATGTGGATGACGTGTTCATACGTAAAATTTTTAAAACATAATTAGTCTGCACTCATTTGATTCGAATCTTTTGGGACCACATAAAAATTGAAACATAAAACAAGGCGAACAGGCTGCAACTCGCCAGTGTAATGTTATTTGAGCGAGCGGCTCGTCGCGGCGCCTCCTCTATTTAGTTGCGACGCTGCAACCAGCTCCCGTGCAGTATTTATCCACATTACGGGCGGCGGCGCGCTGCGGCCGCGCGGCACTCCGCCCCGGATGACACAACTAAATGTACGAGTACTATAACTTTGTGTGCGCTAAACACATTGCAGTAAATGATGTATGATTTATCGTATCTCATACACATTTAGAGGTTGCAAAATGAAGATTAATTATAACATAATATAAGTAAAATATGCACAAAATTACAATATTTTTTTAAATCTAACTGTACATATGATTATACGTAGAGAAGACATACTCACCAAAGAGAATATAAAAAATAATTCAAACGAGTATTTCATTTTAAATACTCGCAAACCGAGTGTAAAGGAGGAACATGAAAATGACGTGTTAGTAACGAAATGAGCTTCGCGGCTACACGGAGACGAGCGTACAGAATACGGAGGTTTATTTTACTTTTATGATTTATTCGTATGCTTATTCTGCTTGTGTATTATAGCCGCTGAATATACAGATCTGAAAAACATTTTGGACAGTCCTTATAACGAAAAATACTTTATATGCATGTAAATGTTATCACGAACGTTTTCCGCAGAGGCCGAGAAAAACTAAGGGTTCTAACAAAACCTTCTTTCTTCTTTTGTACTTTCATGAAATACTTCAAACATCCTTGTCTTTTAGAGGTACCGAGGACATGAACTCGTTTAAGTATGCCTCCAATTTAATCGATGTATAAACAATATATAGTATAGTATAACAAAATTAGACTAAGAGAACGGTCGATCAATTTGAATGTAATTTTCAGAAGTATAAGAGTGATGGAAGATAGACTTCTTATGAGGGCGATGGGGACCATCGTAAGAGAACCTGCCCGAGTTTTCTCCATTATGTTCTATATGACGCGTGAAGTGTGATGACGGGCTCGCGGCCGGCGCAGCGCTCGACGGTCGGAACCCTTCTTAACCCTTCTCACGGCGAGAGAAACCGGCGTCCGACAGCGGAATTATAGACCGCTTTATGATGATGAGAAATTTATAACTTTATCAACGTGCAATCACATGTTCTGGTCGATTTACACGCGATTGTCTATATTCATTACGCCCATAAAGAGTGTGAATTGCAAAGCAAAACGTATATTCAGAAATAAAAACCATAAACTGTATAATACATGACACGCTTTCGGCTAAAATTGCGTGTAGATTTCTTGGCCCGGAGTTTCTCTCGCAAAAATAAAAATGAGTACAAAGATTACGTTAGTTCGATTGCCGAGGCCCACGGTTTTATTACTGGGCGTAAAGGCAATGTGTTGTGAAGACGTGGGTTAGGACGGCACAATAATATACGTGGACGTGTCATAAAACGTTCGGACGCCCGCCGACCGAGCGCCATCTGGCGATGCGCGTACGTCTTGTGTAACGCCGCTACTTTGGGGCAGTTTACGTAACCTTATGGAGGCTCGGAAAATAATTTGATACTATGCGATAACAACAGCGAAAATATAATATATTTACCTTCCGAATATAAAGGCATATTGTTTTTTTAACTTTAGGACGATACCTACTTGCCCACGAAATGATGCTTAATGGAGCCCTAACCCCGTGTCCCTGACGGGCCGGTAGAATGGTACCTTGACGAAGCTAGATGTGAACGGCATTCGATTCGGTGACGGCTGGCAACCTGCATGTACCGAGAACGCTGCGGGCTTCCCGCTGGCGTGGAAGAGATTCGTGCCCAACAGTGGGAAAAATAGTTTCAACGAGCCAATTTATAGACATTTCCATTTTTAAACACTAGTCGATCTGTACAGACAAAGCTCACCCTCTGAAGCGTCTGTAAATATTATAACATGAAGGCATATCCGGAAATAAAATCCAAGCGTGGCTATTGCGCGCGACGCGTCAATTTCTTGGCTCTGTTTATTTCCGATATAAACATAAGGACAAAATTTACGCTGTTTCGATTATTGAGAGCTACGGTTTTATTGCGCGACGTAAAGGCAACGTGTTCGGTGCGGAACGTGGCACAGGACGGAACAATCTTACACGTGGACGTGCTATAAAACGTTAGTAGGGCGGGCTGTCTCCGCGCCGGCTGCGGAGCGACCGTGCGCGTTCTGTGGGCCTGGTATTCGGGAAGACCTCGCGTTATGTAATGGTTGGCTGTAAGTTGTTTAGCATCGAGTGAATAACGATTAAGTTGTAATTGTTCTGTTAATCGCCCACAAAAAAAGAGTCTGCGGTAGGTATGTAAAATGGTAAATGCCGGAATAAACGATATGGTTATTTTATTACGCTTTGCCCTTTAGCTTTTAAGGATAATATCACTAGGTGATTTATGAAATAAATTATGCATTGTTTTAAAAAAAATATTGGTATTATTTTTTCCATTTTTGGTAGTTTTTCACTTTTTAAAAGATTGTTTTTTGTGTCGGTGTTTGCTCGTAACACGATTTATATGTTATATGTACCAATCATTTTAAGTGCGGCTTAAGACGACACCGAAGGGATGAGGATATAATACAAGGAAAAGGAAATAAAAACAAAATAAACTCGCTAAATAAAGTCATTGACATCCTGTCGTACATTTTTACAGCGCCAGATATCGTCACGAGGACTTTGTTAGTAAACGTAGTAAGAAATCAACATTCAAGATGTTATCGGTGTCCCAAATATTTTAATGCGAAGCGTAGTGGGTAACGCGTCGTTTGCGGAATGTAACCTACAATCTACATAATAGGGAGCAATAGCAAAGGTGGACGTGCCGTGAGACGACCGGCCGCCGCGCGGTCTGCGAGCCATCTGGCGGCCGCGGGAGCGCTCTCGCTAGTTATGTGACCCCGGTACTTTAGAATCGCTTACCTAACGGTATAGGGAGCTTCAAACGGCTTTGTTACTTATTGGGCATTAAAGTTTTGGGTTCAAAGTTCGTTTAAAACCACTCAGTTCGGTATACGACGATTGTTATTATTATTTTGGTTCAGTTAACTACATTGTAACTGGATCGGAAATATGAATCTAATTTTGTAACATCGGAGGCCAAAATTTTAATGTCTGACGGTGGAAACGGGAGACCGCGATCGAAACCTCTGATCTGCTCCAGTATGTAGCCTTAAAAATGAATCATAACTTATCGCGCAGTCAAGTGAAACCGCAAATCATATTCACAAAGTATACGAGTAAGAATCATCGGTCGATATTTTACAATATTTTAAGAGATAATTTGTGACAGTGGAGTCGTTGAAGCCGTGCCAAGTAGGTACGGGTACGTGGCCCAGTTCGCGGGACGGCGCCGTCGAGAGCGCGGGGGCGCGGCGTCTTCGGAGCCGAGGGGGGCTGCTCGCCGCGTCGCAGGACACACTCTCATGAGTGGATGCGGATGGGAATATTAATTAAAAACATAACTTATAAAAGTATTCTGTGACACTATTTATAAATTTTACTTTCAATATCAGCATTAAATTCAATAACATATACAATGTTACAAATCCGGTAACTTAATATCAATAAACTACTTTTGTTAAATATTCCCTAATGTTTTGTTACGTTAATAACATCTTACTATGAACCGTGGATAAGTATTACCAAAAACGTTAGTTATAGATTTTTTAGTTATCCTTCGTGTTATTTACGCCAAGATCACCCGGGACTAATAATATCAATGTTAAGTAGTTTCTGATATATAAAACTTAACTGGAAAATATGGATATGTAAGCCAGTTGACAGATTATTTTGATTATTTGTAAAGAAACTTCCCCACAGTTACAAAATAAAAAAGTAAAACATGACAATAGTTGTTTGAGCCGCCATTATAAAGTTAGTTCTCCGGCGCTCTCCCGGCGCCATCTTGCGGCTGTTGACAAACACTTCCAAACACAGTTATTACTTCGACTTTACCACTTAGAGTTCACTTTATTAATCGGATTTTTAAACGATCATACGTAAGGGTCGGTTTACACTACAAATTTGACTTTTACTAAACTTTTACCCTGAAATAGTCACGAGAGCGAATAGGTACTCTCTAGGCAACCTCGGTACATCTCAGACTGTACCTCACTAATCACCAGGTGAGCTCGCAGTTCAACGCGGGCGTATAGCACAATAAAAAAGAATATTATTATGTAACGTTTGAAGATTGAGAACGACAAAAAAAGTCTGTTCTTCCAACATGTTTGTACAGACGATAAAAGGGTCGTTCAGTTACCTGTCACGTACAGATTGCAAATTATTTATTATACATATTTACGAATTTCCAAATAATGACTAGATAATACAATTTACCTAATTTACAACAACCGATTGCGAAATTGGTAACCATCGATGGTCGGAGCGGCTCTAATGAAATGTTCCGTTCCAACGATACTTCGCACACCCGCGGCGCGGTATAATAGCACGGGCGGGGCGAGGCCGAGCCGCGAGGAATGACGGTGAAGGGTTGCGAGTGGGCCTGCCTCGTGCCACGACTGGCAACATACCAAAAAGTACTTCACTGGCGCTCATATCTTTATACATTTGTATTGTTTATCTTTATTTTGGGACGTCGCACACTCGGCCAGTGGTACTCAAACTGGGTAAAGCTCGAAGACGAAGACAAAGACGTTTATGTGCACAAATATGGGTACATATAAAGATTTTACAGAATTATTACTTCAAGCCATATTTTGCCTTTTACGGCCTACAAATTTAAGAGATGGAAGTAAAACTACATAGGTACTTATTATCTTCGTCGTCAGCCAATCTCAGTCCACCGCAGGGCACAGGCTTCTCCTAGCGAACAGCACCGTGCCCCACAATCGGCTTGCCGCATCCGGCATACTTATATCGATAGATAATGTTATATTCAGACACAGAGTAAGATGTTTGCTGATCGCACTAACGTTTAGCAATAAGATTCTCTAACAACTACACGAAGAGGCCGATATGAGAAATATGAAAACATTTCGTTTCCTGTATGAGTAGTTCGTGTCACGAGCGTTTACTGTCCCGTCGCGACAATGTCCACTAATTGGGTCAACGATTATCGTGTTAAATTGATTACGTTACTTAGCTGTGCTTACGTTCAATTTATTGAGATAATTCGAAATGACACGCGACGTCACCTGTCTGACTGTTCTGTCAATTATTTTTAACACAAAACAGCATCCAAGATCGATTCGAAAGGCAGACACCGACTCCGAGAATAACAATAATTGAACCTTGTGTTATTTGTTTACTTTTTAGTGCATATTAATTTGTTTTAGAATAGTCGGTTTTTATTTTTTTGTTAAAAGTTTTGCTTATTTGAAATCTAAACTTCCGGCATTTCCGCCATCAGGCTCGCTTTTGTTAAACAACCTCCGGGCCCGACAAACGTAAAAACTGACAACACACGCTAAATAACACACTGCTATAAAAAGCTTTTGAAATCTAAATTCAGTCGTAAAAAGTTGAAATACAAATTAATTATACAAACGGGTACGTTAATAATTCCTTTTAACGTCAAACAAAGAACCACCGGCTCGCGTTCTGGAATGCTCTGACGGTATGTAACACGCTGACGACTATTGCTGTCCTCGTTTTTCCTGCGACGTGATTTATAACTATTCTAACTAATATTTATTCGCTCAATGACCGGAATTCGAGTGCAATTCATTAAATTATTAATTTCGATTATTCCAATGTCAATAACGCAGGCCGGGCGGCCGAGAGTCGCCGAAATAGTCACGAAAGCAAAATGATGAATATTGTAGAGAGTACGTTACATTAGAAGCATAGAGATATTTGGCGCGGTTTAAAGACCTGGCCTAAAAAAAGAATGACAATATTCAAAAAAATTAGGTTTTTTAATCAGATCAAACAGATCGATAGTCAAAACATTAATGTGATTCATTAAAGGGGTCAAAACCACGAGTCAATATCGCGAAGGAGGCAACCCTGCATCGTTAAATGATTGCACCGTTTATACATATATAGCAGTGACAGAAGCAGCGGCCAGCACTCCGCGGGGAGCCGTCGGTGCCGCGCGCCGGCAATGTGCTGTGAAATACGAGTAGAACCTCGCTACATGCGTGTACAACGCGATGTAGTGTTTGTACATGCGTCAAGCAACTAAAGGAATCGGAAATAAATTACGCGGAGATGTAAATCGTAGCCAGCCCTGACTCGCTGCGGTCCGCTATCTTACGTGACATTCAATTCCGACACTCTGATCATTCAAAAATATAATTCGATTTTTATACAAACTATACGGTACCAAATTTATTTTCATATGTTCAGAATGTACTCGATGGCCTAAATATTAAACGTACGCTAGCCTCGAGCCTCCCATTCCGGGAGTCTGGGACTCGAGGCCTGGAATATGTTCTGTGTTTACAAAGTCATGTCCAGTTTTAAGATTAAATATTACATACGCTGAAGAAAAACATTGCTCGCGGTCAAACGGCAGCCCCGTTTATATCACAAAAAAAAGAAACAGTGTTTTAGATTTTTCCACGACTCTCTGCGAAATGCGAACTCTGCCAATCTGCATTGGACCAGCGTGGACGCCTATAGCCTAAATCGTTCTGAATTTGGAAGGCGACCCGTTACAAACAGTCAAACAAAAAAGTCACTCGACGACGCCAGTAATGATGAGAATGATAATATAGAAAGATTATACATTTTTTCACCAAATGGTAAGTGAGATGCAGTCTAGATGTAAAACGCTCGCCTGGAAAATGTCTGTTCATTCTTGCTTCAAATAATCCCGAGTTGTACGAATCGGGAACGATAGCGAGCGGCAGGGAGTTCCGTTCCCTGGCTGTCCGCTGCAGGAACGATTTGGCGAAACGCTTCGTCCGGTTCAGAGGAGTTTAAGTCGGTCATAATAGCATTTTTACATAACAATCAAGTAACAGTAATACGAGTGCGGATGGTGCCTTTATAGGTAGAAATAATAGGTACAAATAGAATGTAGACAGTATCTTTATCGGCAGTTCACATTAAAGCTACTTCGAATTTTATATACATACACAGCGGTGGTTACGATAAATAACAGGGCCTCCCGGGGCCGCGGCGCAGGCGGCGGCGCTAATTTAATGAGCCGTGAAATAGACTATCCCCAGACATATTGCACTGTTATTTCCTGAAACGAAATCTTTATTTAAATGCATACACCATTTTTGCGGGACCCATTCAACTACATATTATAGCAAACATAGGGCAGACAACAAGACATAGGGTAGGTAAAAAAACAATGTTTAATGTACTTCAATTGGAACTAGCGCGACTTCATCTATTTGACGTAATATTTATATTTTACACAGAAATTATTTACAACTCAAGTAAAATATAATTTATTTCATTGAATTAATTCATAACCTAGTTATTTGATAATAAAACTTAATATTTCGTTTCGCACGGTATCCGTCGGTCACGCAAAAACGTATAACAGTTCGATGACCTCCGGCGCGTGGCTCTCTTCTGTGGCAGCATTGCAAGACGATAGCGAAGATGACAGCTGACCAGAGAGGGACCGGAGTAGAGTACATTTGATTTGTAAAAAAATATACATACGCAGCTAGATAGTGTTACAACAGGCTTATAAAGTTTGACCGGGACGAACTAAGAAACATTGCGAGGTGAATAAAGGCTCGTAAGAAGGAGTGTTTTCCGGCAATTAAAGTTGTATAAAATATTCATTTGACCACAAATTTACTTTCTTACAGCGCTATTGTTACATGTAATAGTATATACTCGTACCGGGTATATAATTGTCTGTTACATTATACGTATTCAAATTACTTAGTTCACAGTTGTGGTTTATTTTAAGTCGATTGTTATGTTTAAAGTTATTCTTGGCTACTTGTTCAATTGGAACATAACATTCGTCGACGTTTCGGAAGCGTGGGCGTGAGTGCGCAAACTGCTTAGGAAACCGGCATTACGGTTTCCTGACATATTCTGGATATTTTAGCTGTCTATCAAAGAAACTTAGAAAAACTGTTTGAAACAGGAAAATGTAAGCAGCAAAACTTATTTGTGAATCATTCCGCTATTAGTTTAAGAGAGCTAGCGACGCATATTTTTAAACTCAGGATATTTACATGAAATATTATCACGAAATCTGGTTATTTCATCTGGTTATCTTATAAATTAACAAAAGCTAATTAAAATTTCATTCAGCTATAAATTGTTTCAGCTCTCTAGAGACACGACCTTATCGATTTTAATTCAGAATATCATCATTATCAAACATATAGCATATAGCCTACATATAGCTAATCATCTGAAATCATTTAAAAAGTAATTAAAAACAGCGGTTCAGGATGTTACCCACTGCATATACATAAACATTTGAAACTTCTTTATAATACTAGGTCAGGTTTGCCCCAAATGTCGTTAAGCTTCATCAGATTCACAGTTAATGTTGAACGGTGTTCACTAGATAATAATCAAAATTTATGAAACAAAAAGCATGGAGCGCGAAGTTACAAACGCATTCCGCATCCCCGGCCCTCCGAGCCAGGCCGCCGCGCGCCGTGGGGCGCTCGTCTCCGAACCGATCTCCGAGCCCTCTGTTATCGCGTAGTTATTTTTGCGTTCACGTTACTTCCGATGCTTTACGGGAAGCTGGAGCGTCGAGGGATGTATTTTTAGGCCCTTTTAAAACTGTGCGTTGCTAACGCTTATAATGTAAAATTTGTTTATAGTTTGACTGATTCTGATTAACTTTCAAAATTCTTTGCCCGTCAATAAATGTTGAGTATTGCCAAATGCTGACCCGATACGACATATGTAGTACAATTTATGTCGTGTTGTAGTAATATCCCGATTAGCAGAGTTAACTCTATATCCATTTGACAGTCGATATTATCACTGAGGTCACTCGAGTGACAGTTACCTCCGACTTAGTTACAGGTTTCCTCTCCACAACCGCATTGGTCTCGTGTTTATTTAGTTATACGCTAGGTGTTCGACTGACTTTCTCTCGGTCTACTATAGGCTGAAAGGCGCACAAAGCCAAATAATTGTAAATACATATATATTTTACAATGAATGAGACTGAAATTTGAATTTGTATATGTCAATCTTGCCCCAGTTTTCTCGTTAATGTTTCGTGACAGTTTAAACGAGCTCATCTGCCCGTGTCCCCTCGATCTTTACTGAAGTTATTTTAATCCGCAGTTGAACATTAACTATTTCGGGCGGGTTCGTTCGCTCGCGCGGCGGCTTCCTTTGTTACGCGATTAATGAATATTTATGTGATTTCCGAGCAACTTGCGTCATTCGATTAACGGAATCTCATCGCTGGTATCTTCTAAATATATAAGTGTTATATTAATACGAGGCAGTTTTCAAAAGCAGCATCGCGTCTGAGACTAACCTCTAATCTCTAGAATCAGGAGTAACGTTACTAAATGTCTCATTCCTGCAATTGAGATTGCTGCATATTCGCTGGTCACTTCACACAAAAAATGTATAAAATGCTACATAAAGCCTATTCATATTTCACATTAAACCTAAATCCTGCTAAAGCTAGTAGTAGAACACTAAGCTCGAGTTCGCCAAAACTAAAAAGAACGATCCCGGATATAAATTTGAAACGCAAACGCAATTCCGCCCATCAAACGGCGGCGCCCGCCTTGCGGTCAATTAGTCCCGGCTCGTTACTTCCGCGACCGTTCGTTCGCCGAACAAAAGAAACGACATCCAAATTCAATATATCATTGATCGGGCTAATTAAAGCGGGAAAGAGATAGACGATACGAGAACGTGGTGTAGAAATGAGAGGATACCTATGCAGATCACTCGAACGAACGCTAATTGCTTCTAAGCGATCGGTCTGTCTTATTCCAATAGACACCGTTAAATAAAAAAAAATAAAGAAACAAAAAGAATATGGTATAGAAATATTGTGACGTCATAGACTCGCTTATAAGTTGCGTAGGTGGGGTGACCAAAACAGATATTGAAAAGATTTCGTTATTATCAGAGTAGTGAGAAGCCGAAATAATAATTTAATCAAAGTAAAAGTAGCACTCCACGAGCATACATGTTCCGCTGTTCGACAAGCCGGCATCTTTTTTGTTTCATAACAGCCAATGATGAAACCGATAGAAAAAGACTTAATAAGTTCTATATAGAAAACTTTGTGGATTAACGTGGAAAAATTTATTTGTAAATGCTTTTATCTGCAACCCACACTTTCATACAATTGACAGGTGGGAGACGTTAAAGTTCCTATTCTAAGTTTTACCGCATTGTAAAGTATATTGTCGAAAGTTAAAATAACCGAAATCCACTGCAATAGTAATTAAAAAGGACATTTTGGAATTGGGTTCAATATTCGGCACAAAACTCATTTAAGAAGGTAGAATTGTCGTTCCTGTTCAGGATCGGGGTAAAAGCTTTTCTTGAGTTTTATGATTTATTGCACGAAGTAATCACTGATAAGTATGTTACTATATGTATCTGGAACATATTATCAGCTGCTAATGAAGTAAGTGAGTCAGAGTAAAACGAGCGTTCTCCGAACAAAGACCAAGTGAAGTAGGACGGCCGGCGGAAGTTCCAAGATACGGCAGCTCGGTCTCTACGCGTTCATGGCTATTTAGAGCTATGTAGAGTCGAGTTGCCGTCATGTTCAAGGATTTAAAATCTCATTTTCCACCAAGTTTCTCTCTCACTTAGCAAAATAACGTCACAAAGTTAAATTCGAGCCGAAATATTTTCACGTGTGTCAGTTTCATTAGAAACGGATAGAACAGTGGTCAATCGTGTAACTGTAAGGTGATT
>DWEM01001003.1:0-15830 GCA_018245935.1 Agara belti belti | reverse complement strand
GACGACAAGAAGAACGGGCGGTCGAGCACGGGCGCGCTGCGCGGCGTGTGCGCGTGCGCCGCGGGCGGGCCGTGCGCCTCCGCCGCCAAGCAGGAGCAGACGCTCATCCCCTGGTGCCTGCCGCACACCGGCAACCGCCACAACCACTGGGCCGGCCTCTACGGTGACCGTCACAGACACACACACACTCGCCACCGCCCGTACTTCAATACATCTCGCATTACGCGAGGTGTTCGAGGTGCTCTATTCCCTCCCGGAAGTGGAACACCTCGCAATGTAAAGTGTCTTCGCTAAAATATACAACAACCACAACATTCCGGTACATAGTGTTATAAAAAATTTTGCTCGCATAATTGATGTACTCCTATCGATCAGAAGGGAATTAAATATTTAACACAAGAGAATTACGTCAAATATGTCCGAATTATAATACAAACTAAACTATCAAAATTAATAACAGAAGAATGAGAACAATCACACTAAACTTATAATTAAATAGCACTTAAAAAAAATTATCTTCAAATGAATCGTCGCATCCGAACGCCACGAACAGAGCGGGAAAACCAACACAGCGCGCTCTTCTCTTGTTTTTAATTTCTTTTTTTTTAAATAAGCGTGCCAGTTCCATATTCGAAATCAGTAACAGTACGTTTTTCAATTTTATCTTATTATTACATAATATTTTATACGGATATGCTGAAGAGGCTATTGGACGTTCTGCCACGCAGTGGTGTACTGCTTATTCGAATATGATAATAATGAGACGTGTCTTTCAGGCCGCGTGTCGTGGGGCGGCTACTTCAGCACGACGGTAACGGACCCCGAGCCCATGGGCAAGCAGGGCCGCGTGCTGCACCCGCGCCAGGCGCGCGTGGTGTCGGTGCGCGAGTGCGCGCGCTCGCAGGCCTTCCGCGACTCCTACCTCTTCGCCGGCTCGGTCTTGGACAAGCATCGTCAGGTACATCTATGTCCATCGTTCGTTTATAGTTAAACTCTACTATGTCGATGATTCTTCTACGTTTGATTGCCCGATTTCAGCATGATATTTGAGAAACGTCATGTGTAATGGCTAACGCTATTCATATGTTAACTGTTTTTAATTATCGTTGGTTACTACCGTAATTTTATCTACGATCATTATAACAGATGTCAGTCATTTACTTTTGGAATTGACTACAGCTATGATCAGATATATTATGTATATATGTACATGAAACAAAAATAACGCTACAAATATGTATGATCTGCATAGCTCAAGATGTATTAAAACTAGGAACTGTCTCTAAGTAGCTTTTCTTAAATGCCCATTGCACAAACCGAGCCATCGATTATTTATTGAAATGAAATCCATAAATTTAACATCTACTCCTAAGAAAATGTATTGGCTTTCGGTTTCTGATATAGCTTTATTTTATTTCAGATTGGAAATGCTGTGCCCCCACCGTTGGGCGCGGCGTTGGGCAGAGAAATAAGAAAAGCATTGAGTGCCTCATCTTCATGATATTCCTAATGACAATACATTTTTTCAAAAATAAAATGTTGCTTATAATATAATAATTGAACTTTAATTTTATTCTTGTGACTAAATTTAGACAACTGTAGCGAGAGCACGAACTTTACCAGAGTTGCAAATGTATAATATCGAGAATACGATACCTTTATATTACGTTTACATTAGTCGGCAGCGCGAAGCACTATCGAATTCACCATACAAAAGTCACTTTTCATACAAAACGCGGAATTTACATTAACGTTTACATTAATTTAGCCGCTACAAAATCGGAAGTATGGTTCGTGTTCGCAAAATTTGTTCCTTTTACGCACGATAGGGGCGCCGTACGTTTCTCATACAATTTTTTACCATTTACCGTACGAATACTTCGTCGCTAGAGGTTCGTGGTAAGGCTTCAGATATTTGGCATTCGATGCTTTCTGCCTACCCCGTTAGGGACCTGGCCTGATGGTATAATAATAATAATAATAGGAATTAATTATAAGATACGAGAATTTACTATAAACGTTTATTTTGTGATATTTTTTGTTTTTCTTTTAATATTATTAACCAACAGATTCAATTCAGCATCCTCTTTATTTCTTTTCGGCTGTGTAACGTCTGGGGGAGAGTCCACTGGTCTTCTCTTCAATTTCTCCTGAATCAGTTTGTCCATATTTTTCGTTTTCTTGAAATTTGGATCGCTAGGATCAATATTATACAGATGAGAATTGTACAACGCTGAGAATCGCTGGTCATTCAGGTTCATTTCAAACTCAGGCAATGTTTCTTTCTGCTCTTTCATTTTTTCTTTTAGTTTCTTTTTCCTACTTGATTTCTTACTCACCTTGTCTGCTTCTTGTATTTTTTTAAGACTAAAGTGCTCTTTGCCATCGTCGTCATCTAATAGAAGCTCTAATTCAGCTGTTTCCGTTTGTTCACTGTCATCCAAACTGTCTTTGTTTTGTTTTTTGTTTGAAGTCTTTTTATGTTTAAATTCGGCTTTGTCAAACTCTTCAGCAAAGTATGGATCTTTCATATCAATATCAGAAGGTACATCGTCGGATGAACTGACTTGTAAACTGTCCTCCTCATTCTCTATTTCTTGCTTATTGTTAAGTTTGCGTTGCTTTTTCTTTTCTTTCCTTTTTTCCAATAGTTTCTCGAAGGGCGTTAAGTTTTTATTTTCTGGAAATTACAAAATTTCAATTAAAAGAAAGTGAAAATCTTATTTACTAAATAATAGTAACAATAATAATATAAAAGTATCAAAAAGGTTTCCTTCTACATCCGAATCTCTTGTACCGTAATCAGCCCGAGACAAACATATGGCAGACATACCATTATTTATTTTGTGCTTGATCAATTCTTCCGCCTTATCCTTGACGCCCAATCCCCAAGTTATTTCCATCTCCATGTCCTTATTTCGCTTCTTGTCGTCTTTATTTTCAATGTCTTGAAGTAACATTTTATATTTCAATATTGGATCTCCATCCTCAGTATCGGACTGTAAATCACCTTGTACATCGTTTTCATTGTCATCTGAAAAAAATGACTACATTACCAATGATAAATATTTGTGTGATGATCATTAATATTTGTCTGGTTGTAACATTATCTATATAAGTATGTATTAAGACATTTACATATGTAGTTTAACGGCTGTAGCTGTAACCAATAATGTTATTAAAATTTTGTTACCTTCACTGCTGGAGGCCAAATAGTCTTTGAGATCTAAATCATCAATCTTGCCATCAAGCGCACTGCGTATAATTTCCGTTCGATTCGGGTTTGTCGCATCCCAAGTGAGGTCGACTTTCGCCTGCTGCAGTGCGGTGGTTGTGAATAGCCGAGGCTTGTACTTTGTTAAATCGGGCAGTTTGGTGCACACTTCTCGAGGTTCCTAATAAAGAATTAGTTACTATGAGCTTCAATTAAATTTTACAATTTACTGTATATAACATTTCAATGACAAAACGTTGCAATTTTTAAAATGTTTGTGTATGTGAATTTCAATTTAAGTAGTATAGGTGATACATCCTAGCAAGCATAGTTGTACATAAGCCATAATTAGAAACTGCATCTGCTGTACTAGGCGTTTAGAAATATGTTCAGATAGAAATTCATACCGACGTCGATTCTATTTCGAGATATATTTGTCGAGTAACGTATACATGTAATACAGAATGTAACAGGCACGTTATGTCGAAAGGAATACAGAGGCGCGGTGTTACTTGGTCGAAGGTGTCGTCGTCGGGGACGAAGCGCAGGTCGAGGCGCGTGGCGCTGCTCTCGTACTCGGCGCCGTCGCAGGCGGCGTACAGGCGCTCGGCGCTGCTCGCCGCGTCGCACTCCACCACCGCGTAGTAGTAGCGCAGCCGGTTGAGCTGGTAGCGGCGCAGCTTCTCCATGTGGTACCGCGACCCTGCCCGAGCACTCTGATACCACTACAGGCGCACACGTAAACAACAAATTGGGCTGCACTGAAAATCCTACTTTCGAGTGTCGGCCTTTTTATTACTAACAGCTGCACAATTAATTTTGTAATTACATATATCTTCTAACATAAGATTCCTGATTTAATTCACAAGGCATCTGCTTTTATATATATTTAAAAAAAAACAGACTATTATTATGCAAGAAATTTTACTTAAGTGATAGAGAAACTTTAAAATTACTGACCTTTACCAAGGCTATATTATTTTTATACGCTCCATAATTAGTTTTAGAAATGACGCCTAATTTAAAATATCGAGTTAATGTGTACTGACTGATATATGAATTTTCAATATTACTGATGGATGTGAGAACCTTAATTTTTAAACGAATACATTAAAAGTATACCTTCTTCATTGCCACCATCGTCTGATAGATCTGCGACTTCCTTGTGCTGTGTGAGTTCGATAGGACCACGAACCTCTTCCTCTTGCATCCGTTTAAGACCGTACTCAGAAGGATATATCTATAAACAAAACATGAACTAAATGCAATGTTAAATAAGTAAAACAATGATTGTAATAATATACATTGATCAATACTGCCCCACGACTGTATATTCTGAATATATCCTTTAAATACATATTTAGGTTTCACAGTTCAATACAGACACAGTATCATTTTGCAACATAATATTATGTTCTTATAAAAATATTGTGAATTACACTTAAACAATTTTTTTTAATGGCAACGGTGAAACCAGGCACCAGCCATTGCCAAGCTTATATCTCTAGTCATCTCAAAGTTTACTGTATGACTAGAATTATTGACTAGGTATACAGTCACCTAGACCTTATAGTCAAACATCATATAGGTATTATAGATTACAAAAACAAACATATATTATATGTATAACTTTAATTAATTGTACTTACGGCAACACTCACAATTGCACCACCGGGAGGGAGAAACGAGCTCAGCAAGACCATCAGATCAGTTGCCTTAATGTTGTCCCAGTCCATATTACACACTGCTAGTCTGAAGTAAATAAATGCAATACGTATATACATCAGCCACTATACACAGCCATTGTAGGCCATCTGTAAAATCTAGACGTTTTTAATTCATATTGGTTTTACAATATATACATATATAAAGAGAATTTTATTTATAATTCACTGGTTCTAATACATTGTGATTAATGTTAAAATTGATAAAAGCATGAAAATATGTCTCTAGAGCTCAATAAGCAATTGTCCACATGATTAAAATCTGTTTAATAGTTGTAACATAAAAACATACCTAAGAGACATAATTTGTTATTTGCAATATTAACTATCAGTATAACATCAAGGTTACTATGATTTGTTAATAATAATCATATCCGTTATAGGGAAAAAAGTTTTAAAGCACCAACCAACTTATTGTTATCTAAAGATATGCTCAATATGTTATCAAAAGTGAAGATACGTTTATAAACGTTTGCCAATAGTTGTGACTCATTCAAGTGTAAGGTATTGGTGAGTTCCGGAAAAATGTATGAATAATGGTAATTAAAACGTCTATGAAATACCTTCTTGTAGCCTCATCGGTTGATTCAGCGTCAGCATCTAACTCGCCCCACTCATGTTCCAAATCACTCTCAGCTTCATCTTCACTGCTCTCTTCATCACTAGAGCTATCAGACATCAGCATACCTAAGCATTAATCATAAAATTTTCTGTGTGTAAAAGTTAAAATTATTTAAAACTTCTATAATTTCGAGAAAGTAGATTAGGTATACATCGTGAAAGTAACTGCCCCTTAGAGTTCATTCCCTGGAATATTCTTTACTATTCCTTCCTGTGAAATCTCTTTAGAGAGTAAGAAATATGAATGTGATAGAAGAAGATACTTATAATGGTATGTGGAATGCAGCTTAAATATATACATAGTTAATGTTTTAGATTTACCTTCCCCACGCGCATAATCAATATCGAGATCTAGTAGTCGCTTTTTGGTTTTGACGTCCAATTTTCCGCGAACTAATTCGTCATTAGAAGATTTGGGAGATTCCTTGGTAGCAATGTCTTTGTCAGTCGAAATCCTTCTAACAAAACGGCCCGGTTTACTTGTATTCTCCTCATTTTCTTCTTTTTCACTTCTAGTTTCTTGATTGTCAGTCTCAGACTCATCTGAACTACTGTCGGAGTCCTCAAGCTCGTAATATTTCCTCAAATTCTCTGTAGAAGTTTCGTTTACTGGTCGGCCTCGTTTATCAACAGTATATTTCACCTTAAACTTCTCATCTTTAAACATAGATTGGAACCTTCTGTCTATTTTAATTTTACGTTCATGTTTTGGGATTTGCCTGTAACGCGGGTCGTTAAGATATTTTGCAAAACGACTGTCTTTCAATATATCAGTCATAGTTTTCTATCAATTACAATCAGTTTAGTGTAGTATATGGTTTTATTTGTAGTAATATAGAAAGATAAGACATGAAGTGACCCGAAAATTGAAATGTATTTTAGGTTAAGGCATATGTCAGTGTTAAGTTAATGCAATAGCAACTGCCAACTGTCATTGACACGTGACTTTGTTTTGACAATCCGATCTATAGCTAATATGAAATACAGAAAAATACCTCATTTCCACGGGAAAATAAGTCTTAATCAAATAACCGTTATATTTATGTTGTAAATGGTCATACGGGTGCGATAACATGTAACAGAAAAGCAAATATGTTTAAAAAACCAATTTCCTAATACGATTAGCCTTTGTTCTTAAATAATTAGAAGTTAAAATTAAAATATATTTATTTATCTCTTTTTGCACGCAATTGATTAAAAAAACGAGGAAATCCAATTTCTCGAGTCCCAAAATTATTTTAGTATTTTTCATACATCCCCATTCTCTCACTTTAATAGCTTAACTGTATTATTCTTATTTTGGAAGGCATCCGATTGAAGTAATTATGCATTTTATTTGGCATTTCACTGACAATAACGACTGACAGATGAAAGGTGAAGTCGGTAGTTGGTCGTATGGTAAATCGGTATAAAAACCAATAATTTCATAAAATTATGAATAGCATAGGCGAAGAATGTACCGATTTAAAACAGCAATATGATAATTGTTTTAATAGTTGGTTCTCAGAACGCTTTCTCAAAGGCGATCATGACGATTCTGTATGTGCCGGAATTTTCAAGGTTTATCAAGATTGTGTAAAGGTGTGTATCTAGAACCTAAAATTTTGTGATTGTTACGTAATTCACGGTTAAAGTATCGGTGTGTTTATTTAATCTATTGTTGATTTCAGAAAGCTATGAAACAGCAAAATATTGACTTTAAGGAAATTGAAAAAGACGTACTGGGCACTGAAAACGAGTTCAAAGCACCACCTACAGATAGCAGCAGCTGACAAAGATGCAGCTTGCTCACATGCGCATTTAATCCAGTTTTTTTCTGGAATTCTAAGAACAAGGGTATAACCAAAAGTCGAGATTCAATCGAATAGGTATCGCAACATAAACTGTGTTAAATTTGCATTTAACATAAACCAAATGCCCAGTATATTTAGTATTATGTACCTTTCGTTGCTATGGTCACTATTTGCAATCATGACACTGTAATAATACCAATATAATCAATAAATTGCATTTATTATGATTATCACTATACTTAATAATTGTTAATAGATATAGGATAATTATATGTTTTGTTAGAAATATGTTTTATTTTTGTTGTGCACCATGTGAAGGGGAATTACCAACAAACAGTTGCCAGTTGCACTTATATATGAAAAATGAATAAGCAATGTATGCCATATATATGTATATTATTGCCACAGGTTAATACATAATAAAATCTATCATTGTTCAATTATGTCAAACTAGATAATATTGAACAATATGTGCTTAATATGAAGTTTTCATGAGTGCCAACAATTGACGTAAGTAGTTAAGATAATGAAGTCATGAAGGAAAGATATTAAAAATTAAATATTCATGTTGTTACCTCAATCATTAGATTTAATATGTGAATTAATAAAATACAAATCAAATACTTGAAAGTCCACATTTTTTAAATAAGTTTTAGCGACTGATACATTTTTCATTCTATACTGTCCGGCACATAGAATTGAGAACTGCACACTCCACTGTGCAATTTTCAATTTTACCCCAAATGAATGCTCCAAAAATTATTATCTTAACATTTTTTTTTGGAAATTCTAGTATTTAGTAGATGTGTGTAGAGTAGACTAATCAAGAATAAGAAAGTTTAACAACCATTTGTAATTGATAAGAAAAAGGTAACAATCTTTTTACAATGCACAAAATAGGCATAATTGGACATTTACTTACAAGTTATCTAAATGCATTCTTAAAAATGGAAGTAATTGTACCTACATAAAAAATAAAACAATTTACATATTAATAAGTGTTCATATATTAGCTATTAAGTATAGGTTATATTATCTTTGACTGGTGTCCCTTGGCCTATACGCTATTCCACGACTTTTCATATCTCTTATCACTCCAGCAGGTAGCCGACCAGATACTGATATTGCATATACTCCTTTACAGAAGCGACCTGAAAATAATCAATAATATTTCTTATAAGACAAGCTAAATTTGTAATAATTGAAAATAGTGTTGCACAATGTTTGATATTGCCCTTTAAGAAGTACAATTCATCCCTATATATTTCTGGCTTTGACTAGATTTGTATGATCATAGAAAGTTTTATACACCTAGTGTTTTTACTATTAGGCATTTGATTATTAAAATTGAACCTACATTAATGACCATATACAACTATTTGCTTGAATGTTTTGTTTTGATTCATGTAATACTAAGCTAGTGGTATAGAGATAAAATTAAAGATCAACTTACTTATGCGTTGCCATTTACAAACCCAACTATCTTCGGGACTCATAACAGCTATCATCCTGTAAAAATTGTACCTACTTTAATTAGTAATGTTAACGGCAAAGTAATAAAAAAAAAATGAATTTTTGTAGGTGGTCCTGAACTAAAAGTACAGTATTCAAGAAATAGTACTCACAATAAAAAATAAATCAGTATATTTTATATGAGAAATTTTGTGCATAGGCGCTGGTTATCTATTAGAGATCTTTTCAAACAGAGGTCTGTAAAATGGGCAGGCAGCAGCGACGAGCCGCCATTACCCATGGATGTCTGCAACCAATCTCTTACGGCTACAGAAATGGGGGGACTGTTAGTGTGAATTCAGTTAGGAATAGGTGTTAATAAGAATTAGTTGGTGAGTATTTGTTAGTAACAAGACTGCAGGAATGGTACTGTTAGTAATATTAATCCAGTTAGGTAATATAAGGGCAGTTAGTGTTAATTAGTATCTACTCTATCAGAGGTCGGTCACAGATGTGTTGCTAATTTTGACGACTGAGTTGGTCACCTTTACTATACACTTCGACAAGCAGCCACACCCTTCAAACCGAAACACAAATTGTTGTAATAACAACTGCTTACTGGCAAAAACAAGTTCTACCACATGTTAATAGTTTGGCCAGAACGACCTGGAGAAAAATTGTTTTGTGTCACACATACCCATCAAAATTATTGCTTGTACAGTCGTAAACATGGTCCTTGTTATTCTTCATTCGAAGGAACTCATCGCAGTTGTCACAACCATCATATTCAAACTGGTCAAATGTCTGAAATATGCAATAATGTCAAAATTGTGGCAGGCATACTCGCTATAATGTTATGTGAATATGTCAATTTAAAGTACATCGGCTATAACGGTGAAGTAAACCAGTGACAAAATTTTACTACTACCAAGTACCCAGTCTACCAAGTAGCGTGTTTCTATAAATGACAGTACACAGCTGTGGGAGTAAAATTGTGAATAGATGAACAAGCGTTTCAGTAAATACTCAGAGCTCAGGCCAGTATCTATCCTTCACATTACCAGTGTAAGAAGTATTTATAATTCCATTGTTTATTAAAAAATATTACCTTTATTAGAGAACACACTAAGCAAGCTCGTAGTCCCCTAACGTCCTTTGGTACTGTATCCAAAGACATATTGCTACTTATTTAAATTAAGAATATTGTTTTGAATTGAACCCTTTTTTGATAATTTTCACACGTAAATATTCACAAAACACAATATTTCGTTTTTTTTATGTAAATAGTAAACATTGCATTTTAAGTCATTCGTTAGCTGTCACTACTTCCTAGCACAATTCACGATGAGTCATAGACCCGTTGGATTTGGATATAGATACTATATAATCAGCAAACCCCGGGCTCTTTATTATTGTTTCCTCGCGAAATATTGAAAAAGAAATCGGGTTATGTCTTGGGAAAAACGGTTTTGTTTTATTCCGTGTATAAAAGTGCTAAAATAACGAAAGCCAAATTTCCGAACGAAAATATATTTTTACAAATGTCACATGTATTTTCGATTCTACCCATGTTTTAAGGATACTACGGATTTAACTAATAATAGAGATTTAGGGTCGCAGACTTATATGTGGCAATGAAGAGTTGCCCAAACGTGTAGTACATTATTTAAGGTCATATCAATAGTTTTCGAAGTGCCCGCCAATTAATGAGACTAATAGCGGTCGCATAGTGATCGAAAATCGACCGAAATTTAAACTGATTTTTTTTTATTTGAAGAACATAACTACAGTCAACATACAAAATTTTTCTACGTATTAATTTTAAAGTTACTCTAATATTACGAAAGTTACCATAAATAATATTTAATATTGCAGACTCATATTTAAAAACCAATAACGCGCTTATTTGACATTTCCTTCGAGTTCTTATTATATTGAAATATGAAGTTTGAATAAATGATGATAATTAATGAATGAATGTTTATTCTGTTCAATTCAGTATATTGTACTATTTATACACTAAATTTTTTTTCATTCTGCCCTGCTTTTCCATTTGATGTGGTAACTTTGCCAAATCTTGCATTCCTCCGGGCGCGCAATATGCTTAGAAAGGGGTACTTACTAAGATTTTTATTCACGTATTAATACATAGGCTATAGGCAATTTTTTTAATAAGTACTTTGCATTTTGATTTGGAGCACCCTTAGCTTAGGTGAAATAAAAATCATATTCATGGAATATTTACCTTTTGATTTATATATATAATTTAACGACTGATAACCACTCCACTTCGAAAAATCCTCTGGCTACTGTCTTTATTCCGAAAGTAATTTTTTTTAACAGTTTTCATTGTTTTAATTAAAGGAATATAGTTCTGATTAAATAGCATTTCATGTAATTCATTTAAAATAATTGGTGAACTCAATAACCGTTACTCACTGTTAATGTTAACACATTTTACTAGGTAAGTAGGTTGGACCTTTTGTAAGTAAATTGGGACAAAAAACAGGCTTGGTGCCTTAAAGCTGTAGCATTTTATCTCCGCTGCGTAAATTATGCGAGCTCATTATGATCGAATGTAGATAATTGGCGTTATACGCAGTTTGTACACAACGATTATTAATTGATTGAAGTGGCTTTATCACTTTTATGATTCCAATTCATAATAGACTAAGCATTAATATGTTAATTAATAACACGTGACAGTATGAATATAACATATACTTGTTACTATAATGTGATGATTATTCATGAAATGGTGGCAAAATAATAATAGCATTGTTCAGACAGAAGAATGCGACGGAATGTTTGGAGAAAAATTTTGTAATAGCCTGTTCCTGTGGCAAGTTATAACAGCGTCACTACCTGACACAACACCCACACTATTTTTGCATTATCGTATTCTTCGTAACTTTTTTACCTACATAATTCATTTTGTACTTGCCATCGTTGGATACGACGAAGTAAAGGCACGCAGAGGCCTGGTCTCGCATGTTACGAAGATACTACTGCACAGGGTAACCTATGAATTACAATGTTACGAAACCATGTCCTGAGCATACCGGAGTATTATTGATATGCTTGTGTAATAATAGCTTGATATTTGAAATTTAGTTATTTAATATAACACCTTAATTACAAAATTCATTAACTTCTGGAATTTGTAAACATCGTTATTCAATTAATGAAATACCTCGAAAATGTATTTGCAAATGAAACAGACGATGATAGTGTGCAGTGTTTTAATTGAAGCATTCTACAAATACATTTTATATTCTCATTCGTTAACAAAGAGCTAAAAAGCGTCCTGGCTAATCCTACTTAACATACAAGATATTAAATTGAGGCGAGCGCACCGTCGTAGCTGCTTATAATTCGTATATAGTTGTGGTGATTCATATCGATCCTGTAGACGAACAGACAGACAGGAGTATAAATCACCAGCATTGTTTTCTTGTTGTACCGCAGTCCGCTGGACGCGTCGTAATGTTTCATTTTTTATGAGAGTCGTAAAACTGCGGTTTGTTTGGGTGCGTTCGTAAGGGATCGTATTAATTAGTGCGACGCTGGTCGAGATCCAGGGCTCATATTTATTGACCAACGGTCGGCATTAAATAAAGGAGCTTAAAGGGAAAAAAAACATGCATTCAACACAAATCTACATAAAAAGTGTTTGATCAAACTATTCTGTTGAAGGGAATTGTAGACATATTGTCGCTGAGAACAGTTTTTTTGAAAAAAATCATTTTCCTGTTGTTCCTCAATCTCAGGTTCAATAAGTGGCAATAAATATTAAATTTAGTCTTTCCAGTATTTGTACAATTGCTCACATACTCTTAAGTACCTATATGACTAATATCCACTGTAGCTGTAGCTCCTGTTATCTTTAAAATATGTATATATTTAATAACAAATCATGTATTTCAATTTGAATTTCCTCAGTGTCAGTCATTTGTGTTTTTGTTTTATTTTTCTCGGATGTCTTATCCAATGTGTTTAAGCAGAATTCCAAGATACGTGTGTTAAAAAATAAAACATCTCACGATGCTCACCATTTTAATAGGAATGAATAAAAATATGACATGACATTATAAAATATTGATTTTACATATTTGAATACATAACTTATATAAATACCCAGTATCCTTTTTACATAGCCTGTATTCTTACTAAACACAATGTGAATTGTAAAATTGTTTGCCCATCACCCTAAATTCGCCTGTTTCATCCTTTGTCCATTTAATATTTAGACAAATTGTTTTTAGCGGATGTTGCAAAAATAACTTTCTTAGTTTAGTCTCAAGAATTTATTTATAGTACTTACCCAATAGTATGGGTTGAGTATTTTTATTTTTGGGTGCGAAGTAAAGGAATACGCCTACGAAATTTTACGTCACATACTTTAAAAATATAAACTGGGCTGTTTCGCATTGTTATAGGAAACTTTTTGTTAATGTAATTTTGTTGGGTAATTGTAAAAAAAAAATATTTACGAATTGATCGTAGTTAGCACTACCTTGACGCATTTTACCTAGTACTTAATGTCGTAGTTGTAGAAACCCACGATGTGGGTAGGAAGGCACCTATAAAATGTTCATTTTCTTGTATTTCTGAAATTTGCTGATAGATGAGTGACGTATGTCGCTGATGTATTACTGGTGATAATCGCTTGTTGCGCAAATTCCAGAAAATGCGAGTGAATGCCTACACGTATGCCACTTGTATGTTTGTAAATCTATACTAATATTATAAAGAGGAAAGATTTGGGCGTGCGTGTGTGTGTTTCTATGTGTGTATGTATGTAACGAATAGGCTTAAGAACTACTGGACCGATTTCAAAAATTCTTTCACCATTTCAATGCTACATTATCACTGATCAACATAGGCTATATTAATTACAGGAAAACATAAGGATCTTTACTAAAACGACAACAATGTAACTCAAGGTGGAAAAAAATTGCCATAAAATATTTTTCATGGCATGCGCTCCGAAAACGATTGATGATAGAACAAAAAAATGTTTATTAACTATTGCAGTTATGTCACTATAACTACTTTTAACATTTTAAAAGATGATAGAAATTCCGACCAAAATCAGACCAAGTTATCCGTACCTTTACATTGATCCTTATCCAAATAAATCATTTCTTACATAATATATTAATCATCATAAATCCGTAAATTGCTTTTTAGTTTGCTCAAATCGGACATTCCGTTCAAAAGATATTACGAATTTAAAACGTTGAAGAATAAAAAAATTAACGCCACCGCACCCGCGCTGACGCTGGTATAGCACAGAAGAGTCGGCACCGAACATCTAACCAGACATGGTGTTTCGGGAATTTTACATATATGTTACTAAGTTATTATACCATTATTTTAATGGAACCATGGCAACGCGTACATTTTAAATACATAAGTAAGTAATGGAATGATTCCCTTCAGAAAAACACCAAAGTATACAATTCAGTAGACACACGTGGAGTTCGACTTACTAGGTAAAACATAATGAGATAGGTAACAAACCAAAAAGCGACGTAACCACAACGGGTATTATCTCTCGTAATGAGGTTTAATATGAAATATAACAGAGTAAATTATCTCCATTATAAACATATCAAACTACCTGTTGCACTCGCTTTTGCTCACGCAGTAATCGTGTTTCCCAAAACCAGTAAATGAAAATATTTTCTTTATTAGCTAAGAGCTTAAGCGTAAATTAAACATTACAGATGTCCAACTTCCAAGCCGATTGTCTAACATTCTTTCTACTCCTATTGCACTTTCTTAGATGAGATAATTATTTATTTATTTTTAAAACGAATTTCGTTTAATGTGCTCAATATCCGCGGGCTTTTGGCCACACGAATATTGAGGAAACGTTATGTGTCTAAGGAGAGGAAATTTCGCACTATTCTACAAGTAATTAAAATTACTGCTTTTTGTATGGTTAAAAAGGTGAGTAGATGTATCTGTAGTGTTTTCATACTTGTATGGAGGCTTTTCGCTACAATCCCAGTGGAAGAAGTAACAATAGGAATTGTTCTTGCTGTATTTACTTTAGACTGCTATTTTAGTGCTATTGAGAGGTCGGTGTATTTAGAAAGTTTTTCAGTGAAGGATGTTTGCAAGTTATGTGTGTTAGTTATGGCTACGTCAATGAGATATACTATTTTGTTTGTTTATTATTATCATTACTCACTAGCTGTCCCGGCGATGTTCGTCCAGCCTCACAATAAATGACTAGTTTAGTTACACCAATACCTGTACCGATTTTAATCATAATTGACGGAACTTGCATCATATTAAGTTTGATAGGTAAGCGCTTTATATTGAAAAATTGAATTGCTGTTATTACTATTTTTTCCGAATTTTTCCATATTTTCTTCTTCTTTCCTTCAATTTAAGCGGGACTAACGAACAGCAATAGATTTTTATATATAAAACTAACTGTGCCCGCGACTTCGTACTCGTGGAATAGTGACTATGAGCAGCATTTTAATTTTCTAGAATACCTTTATTACGGATCGCCGAGAGTAGTTATTTAACATTGAACACTGCGATGGTGGCGCAGTCCGTCGGATCCAATGTGAATCATTCTAAAATCAACAACTATTTACAAAAGAATTAAAAAAACATTTTCCAGTGGACCAAATTGTGAATCTAAACCATTCTCAAGTAACCTTGAACACACACAAAAAATTCCATCAAAATCGGTCTCGTCGTTTAGGAGGAGTTCAGTGACATACACACGCACACAAGAAATATATATATTAAGATTACACTCGAAGTTGTAGACGAATATATTTACCTGGGACAAACGATCCGGATGGGTAAGTCCAACTTCGAGAGAGAGGTCACTCGAAGAATCCAACTCGGCTGGGCAGCGTTCGGGAAACTACGAAGCATCTTGTCGTCCGATATCCCCCAGTGCCTGAAGACGAAGGTATTCGAAGAATGTGTGTTGCCAGTGATGACATACGGCGCCGAGACGTGGTCCTTCACTGCAGGCCTTGTGCGCAGGCT
>DWEM01001002.1:0-15833 GCA_018245935.1 Agara belti belti | reverse complement strand
AATAAATATTGTTTCTCATTTTGCATTTCTCAGACAACTGACCTTCGAATTACCCTAAACTCTTAACTATAAAATAGTACAAAAGAAAAGTTAGAAAGCACAATATGAAAATAAGATATAATAACAAAAACTGTGTTGTTATTAAATTACATAAAATCATTTTCCTTTATATTTTTATTTACTTTACTGATTATTTTTGCTACAAGCATCAATGCTGTCCACTCCTTACATTTTTTGTCCTCTTTAATTGTTTTGATTTCCAACCCTGATTTTTTTTTTAGTATACCTACATAATATGGTGTGTATTGTAAGGATTATTGTTTATTGAATAAGTTATTTGATGTAAGTATTTAATTACTGTTATTTGATGTAAGTGTATTTCGCTTTGCTAAGCATGGAACTGCGAGCTTTTTTACTACGGGTATGTATTTTATATCAATGATTTTAGACACCTTATCAATCGATTGTTGTACGTTTCTTATTTTACATTATATATTGCATGTTTCGTAGAAGTTATAGCCAATTCTTCAAATAATATTTTTTTTGTGTTATTGTTTATTCTGATAAAGTATTATACACCGCAAGAACGTTTTTTTAGTTACAAATTTGCAAAAACTTGGTCTTTGTCCCCTTTCATTTGTCATAATTGAATTCATAGATTAAACAGACTTATTGTTACGAATAAGTCTACGAAGTACAGAACTCGATATCATATTTTTTTGCAGCAAGGATAACTATATACATACATACATATATGGTCATTTTTAATCTATTCCAGCAACTTTTGACTCGTGTTTAATGAAATAACGCTTAAAATATATCACACAAAAATATTTTAAAATTCTAAAAAGGCCTACGTCAACTTTTGCATGCAGCAACCATTTTCGGAAATAACCTATCCCCCGTCCTCGTTTGTAGTGACAAGCTTTTTTATAATTTGAGCGAGATTCGCAAATGATCCGAGTAATTATACAAACGTCGACCCTCTTCATTTCTCGGGCTCCAACGAGTCCATCGTAATTGGGCGTACCGTTTCTACGTAATAAGCATATGATATAATATTGTCTAATGATTTGCGAGGTGATGTCATCGCGTTTGTTATCGTTAACGTTATTAAAATATAGTAATGCGAGAGATAAATAAATAGATTGTTGTACACACGAATAACCTTTGATTACGTTAAAAAGTGGAAAATCTCAGTCGGTCAGTCGTTCACTAACGCAACTCTCTGGTTGCCATTTGGAGCAATGACGTTTCCACGAGCAAGGAAAACTGTCAAAACTACCACCTCATTAAAATAGCTGCTTATATTGAAATAAAACTATTATTAACATTGACCTACTCGATAATTATTATTATTAAAACAACTGCGTCTTAAACATTATATACCATTACATAATGTGTCTTCTTTCTATATACCTACTGATTATATTTAGTTACCTTTTCACAGTAAAACCATTAATACTTATCATCAATAATTAAAATATCGTTAAGCATCGTATCAATTTTGAGTATCCGTTGTGACCACTTATTTCAGGGGATGCGTAAAATGACGTTTCATTTTTAACAGTACCTAAACTAAATTGTACTGTTTTCTTTACAAAAGTAATGTATTAGACGCTTAGTTGCCCCGCTAGAGGCATTTTCTTATGCGAAACCTTTGCACTATATATTATTCACCTATAAGTAACAGAGACCAAGTTTATCGGACCCATTAAATTTAAATCAATTCAAGCAAATATTAACAAACGATAGCTTTATGTAGTTATACCCAGCTCTTTATATAAAATATAACCAACTTCTATAAATATTGAATCGTTTCTTGTAAAATGCGAACAAATTCCAAACATTCATTTTAATTTTGGTGTAAAAACAGGTTACTGCTACCGACGGTGACAAAGATAGACAGCAAAATATCGTCTACTTCCTTACTGGTCAAGGTATCGACCCGGATAATCCGTCAAACAGCAAGTTTGACATAAATCGAACCACAGGAGAAATATTTGTATTGAAGGTATGTCAAAATACATATTTGTTTGATAATTATTTTTCACTTGTTACCTACATTAAATTAAAGCGTTCCAGCTGTGGCATTGGGCTAGAAGAAAAATTAATAATAAACTCTTGTTCAATTTTTCTAGTTTAAGGGTCATTCAAGTATTACGTGAGCACCGAAAGATGGTGGGGGAGTGTTTGCTTTGCTTATTTTTGGTGACATGCGCCCGGGGTGTCTAGACGGTAACCACCGTCTATAAGCAATATATATTTATAAATTCTGATCTTTTTGCAAAATTAAATAGGTTTTAATTCAAACAAATTCCAACAGTAAGTACCAATGTTCACGTAAGCATAGAAGCGGGGGGTAGGGTTTTGTTGACTTTCATTGTCAACGGGGAGGGGGCGCTTAAAAATTACTAAAATTCTGCTTATGTAATACTTCAATGACCCCTTAATTTAGTATAATATTGACAAAATATTTTTCTATTTCAAGTAAGCTCAAATAAGTCGGTATAAAATTATTACATAATTTTATGTCCACAGCCTTTAGATCGTGATCAACCTAATGGACGACCACAGTGGAGATTCACAGTTTTTGCTCAGGATGAAGGCGGTGAAGGCTTAGTTGGATACGCCGATGTCCAAGTTAACCTAAAAGACATTAATGATAATGCTCCCATTTTCCCACAAGGCGTGTATTTTGGCAACGTAACTGAGAACGGAACTGCAGGCATGGTGGTCATGACGATGACGGCGATAGATTATGATGATCCTGCTGAAAGTAATAATGCCAAATTATGGTATTCGATTGAAAAGAACGTTATTGAAGAGGAAACTGGGTCACCTATCTTCGAAATTGAACCGGAAACGGGTGTTATAAAAACCGCTGTTTGCTGTTTGGATCGTGAAAGAACACCAGATTATTCCATACAAATAGTAGCATCAGATGGCGGAGGGTTAAAAGGAACAGGCACAGCTTCTATAAGAGTTAAAGATATAAATGATATGCCACCTCAGTTTACTAAAGACGAGTGGTTCACAGAAGTCGATGAAACAGATGGTACAAATTTACCAGAAATGCCTATTCTTACGGTTACTGTACACGATGAAGACGAAACAAATAAATTCCAATACAAAGTTATTGAAAACAGTGGATATGGTGCCGACAAGTTTACAATGGTCAGAAATAATGACGGAACAGGTTCGTTAAAAATAGTTCAACCGCTAGATTATGAAGATCAGCTACAAAGTAATGGATTTAGATTTAGGATTCAGGTTAATGATAAAGGTGAAGATAACGATAATGATAAGTATCACGTAGCTTATTCGTGGGTGGTAGTTAAATTAAGAGATATAAATGACAATAAACCACAATTTGAACGCGCTAATATAGAGGTATCCGTGTATGAGAATGCAGAAGTCGGTAAGAGTTTGGAAACATTTAAAGCTACCGACCCGGATCAAGGTGGGAAAAGTAAAGTGTCATATGCTATTGATAGATCGTCTGATAGAAAAAGACAATTTTCAATTAACCAGGAAGGCACTGTCAGTATTCAAAGATCGTTGGATAGAGAGGACACACCTCGACATCAAGTCAAGATTTTAGCGATTGATGATGGTGTGCCTCCAAGAACTGCTACAGCTACATTGACAGTAATTGTACAAGATATTAATGATAATGCTCCAACATTCTTAAAAGATTATAGGCCGGTGTTAACAGAACATATTACGCCTAAAAAAGTTGCTGAAATTTTGGCAACAGATGATGATGACAGATCGAAGAGTAATGGTCCACCGTTCCAGTTTAGACTTGACCCTGGTGCAGATGATATTATCAGAGCATCTTTTAAAGTAGAACAAGATCAAAAAGGTGCTAATGGGGATGGAATGGCTATTGTTTCTTCTTTACGATCTTTTGACAGAGAACAGCAAAAGGAATACTTAATTCCTATTATAATTAAAGACCATGGAAATCCAGCTATGACTGGAACTAGTACGCTAACCGTTGTGATAGGTGATGTAAATGATAATAAAATGCAGCCGGGATCGAAAGAAATTCTTGTATATAATTATCAAAGTCAAGCGCCAGATACTGAAATTGGGAGAGTTTATGTATATGATCTCGATGATTGGGACCTACCCGATAAGAAATTCTTTTGGGAAAGTTCAGAACATCCAAACTTTACTTTGAATGAAGAAACAGGTATGATTCAAATGAAACACAAGACAAGAGAGGGTCGATATCACTTGAAATTCAAAGTTTACGACCGAAAACATACACAAACAGATGTACCCGCTAATGTAACTGTTTATGTCAAGGAAATATCACATGAAGCTATTATAAACTCTGGATCAATTCGGATATCAGGTATTTCGGACGAAGATTTCGTCCGAGTGTGGAACTATAAAACTCTTAGTGTTTCCAGGAGTAAATTAGATATATTTAAAGACAAATTAGCAGACTTACTGAATACAGAAAGGGAAAATATTGACATATTTAGTGTACAACTTCGAAAGAAACATCCACCAGTCACTGACATACGTTTCTCAGCACATGGTGCCCATTATTATAAGCCTATCAGATTAAACGGTATAGTACTTATGCATCGAGAAGAAATTGAACGAGCAGTTGGAATCAATATAACTATGGTCGGTATTGATGAATGTCTTTACGAAAATCAAATGTGTGAAGGATCTTGCACAAATGTCCTAGATATTAGTAATTTACCTTATATGGTTAATGCTAATAAAACTGCTCTTGTGGGCGTTCGAGTTGATGTGATTGCTGAATGCACTTGTGGAGCGAGAAACTTTACTCAGGCAGAAACGTGCCGAAACTCACCTTGTTATAACGGAGGTAGATGCATTGAAGGAAAATATGGATTAACGTGTTCATGTCCTCCAGGATACACCGGCCCTAGATGTCAACAAACTTCCAGAAGTTTCCGAGGTACTGGCTGGGCTTGGTATCCTTCATTGGAAATGTGTGACAGTTCTCATTTAAGCTTTGAGTTTATAACAAGAAAATCTGAAGGAGTGTTATTGTACAACGGACCTATAGTACCCCCAGAAGCCGAAGAAATAATGGTGTCAGATTTCATTTCCGTTGAACTGGAGCGGGGTAATCCACGTCTATTAATTGACTTTGGTTCGGGCACATTGGAATTGCGAGTAAAAACCAAAAAGTCATTGGATGATGGAGAATGGCACCGAATAGACATTTTCTGGGATACTGAAAACGTCAGAATGATAGTCGACTACTGCAAATCAGCCGATATACAAGAAATGGAAGATGGCACTCCCCCAGAATTTGATGATTCCACATGTCAAGCTACTGGCACTATTCCACCATTTAATGAATATTTGAATGTAAATGCTCCATTACAAATTGGAGGTTTATATATAGAACATTTTGATCCTACACATTACCACTGGCAATATATGCCTATTGGCAAGGGATTCGATGGATGCATTCGAAATTTGATTCATAATAGCAAGTTGTATGACTTGGCTCACCCAGGACTTTCTAGAAACTCTGTAGCAGGGTGTCCGCAAACGGAAGAAATCTGTATTCAAGGTGATACTACCTCAAGATGTTGGGAACATGGAACATGCGTAGGTAGTTTCACTGAAGCAAGATGTCAATGTCATCCGGGCTGGACAGGTCCTTCGTGCAATTTACCTACTACACCTACAAGTTTTAGACCCCAGAGTTACGTAAAGTTTGCTTTAAGTTTCGAGCCTGATAGATTTAGTACACAAATTCAACTTCGATTTAGAACACGGGAACCACACGGCGAACTTTTCAGAGTTAGCGATCAACATAATCGAGAATACGGCATTCTTGAAGTCAAAGATGCTAGATTACACTTCCGATTTAATCTTAACTCCTTACGTACCGAAGAAAGAGATGTTTGGCTTAATTCAGTGGCAGTTGATGACGGTCAGTGGCATATAGCTCGTGTCAGTAGATATGGAAGCGCCGCTACACTTGAAATCGATGGTGGAGAAGGGAGAAGATATAACGAAACGTTTACATTTGAAGGCCATCAGTGGTTATTGGTTGATAAACAGGAAGGTGTCTATGCGGGTGGGAAAGCCGAATATACAGGAGTTAGAACTTTTGAGGTGTATGCTGATTTCCAAAAGGGTTGCTTGGACGATATTAGGTTGGAAGGAAAGCATCTACCATTGCCACCAGCAATGAATGGGACGCAATGGGGTCAGGCAACCATGGCTCGCAATTTGGATCGGAACTGCCCATCTAACAGTCCCTGCATCAATGTTCACTGTACTGAACCATTTGTTTGCGTCGATCTCTGGAATGAATATGAATGCACGTAAGTAACCTTTATACAAAAACATATTAACTCCCTGAATGTAACTTATCTCTCTTTTTGTATTTGATAAAGTAGTAAAAGTTCTATAAAAGTTGAAATAATGAAAATGTAAAGAAATATACAAAGGAAATGCAGCTATTTATTACATGCATTCATCTTTTCAACGTCGCAAAAAACTTTCTTATAGTATAACTTTTATTTTAAGTTGAGATGAAATAGGATGTGAAATAAATTTTAAAACTTATAAGTGTACTAACTTGGTATTTTTTTAAAACGCGCACTGAGTTCTTTCTGTGTATGTAATATAAACTTTATAACTGCCGCTTAACTTATGCATATTTATATCGTATGTAATTATTTTTATCGCGTCATTATACATATATCTGCAAAGTCGTCAATGATTATAACTTTTTAGTTTTTGTTTGTATGTCTAAATGCTTCGATATGTCTTTAACGGCTTCTATATATATATATATATATATATATATCATAGTATTTTTATTAATCAATAATTATTTATTTATGATGTGTATATGTTAAAATATTGGAATGGTGTTTAGTTGCGGTGAGGGTTTGGTATTATCACCGGACGGCAAAGGTTGCGTTGACAAGAACGAATGTCTCTACTTTCCTTGCCGCAACGGCGGCTCCTGCGTCAACCGGGAACCCGGCTACCGCTGCCACTGTCCCGAAGGATTCTGGGGCGAGAACTGCGAACTCGTGCAGGAGGGCCGTACGCTGAAGCTCAGCATGGGCGCGCTCGCCGCCATCCTCGTCTGCCTACTTATTATTATGAGTGAGCACTAGTCTTACCACACTAAGCGTGACCCATATGTCCACTCCCTCCACCATCTCACCGTCGCACCTCGTCTATGTATCGTCGTTCATTACTGTTATAGATGTATCTGTATATTATTAGCTGTGGTATTAGATATGAGTATAGTAGTGCATGCTTCACAAGGGGCTCAGTGCGCGCGGATGTCGTCGACGGAGAGGTAAAGCGCACATTGTGCAGGTGTCCCGGCGGTTCAACTCGTGCCAGCGGCACGTGTGTCAACGTGAATGAGTGCGTGGACAACCCGTGCCTCAACGGGGGCACGTGCCTGGACCGCGAGCCGGCCCGCCGCTACGACTGCATTTGTGCATTCGGCTATACCGGCCACGAATGCGAGCTGGAGCTACTTGCCTCTGGAATCATCACGCCCTCCAGGGATTTCATTATAGCTATCATTGTCTGTTTGTTTTTGCTTCTAGGTGAGCACCACCATTCATTACATTGCATGCTTCGTCACTTACTTCCAAACATTTATTCACAGTTATTAACTGTCGATCTAATTTAAAACTAATTCTTTGCCAGAAATATAATTAACTTAAACACTAGTTACTACCCTAAATTGTTTTTAGTAACTGACTAGTTAATTCTTTACTAGAGATATGAAACATGTACTTTATATTGTGCAGTATAAAAAAATTATTGTGTTTCAGAAATAGAAGATTAGAAAAGGCTTAGAGTAGAAAAAAGATTATAGCGTCTTTAGACCATTTAAATATAGTCGATGTCTAATCATTTCAACTGGCACAATTTTTTATTCTGTTATTATATCTACGATACCTATTTTAACGAGCGGCGGGTTTCTCTATTGTCAAATAATAGGTTTGTCAAACCCGTAGCTATGAATTTCCAAACAGCAACGTTCAAAACGAATGGTTTAACGAGATACTATTTGTACTGTACGTGTATTTGTTACAATAAAACTGAATTGAATATTGATTTCAAAGGAAATAATTTCAATACAATTTCCGACTCTGTAATCCCTTTTATTTTGACTAAATATCCATTAGGTACTTAAATGAAGTAGATAAATATTAGGTAATACATTATTGATATATAAGTACCAAAATATATTTTTAAAGACAAAAATGAAACATGTGGCGTGGTGTTAGATGTACGTTGTAAATAATGATATTAAAAAAAAAACTATCGTTTTGTCCACGAAGTGAACTTTCAGTGAACTGTATATGACATCTAATAATATTAGTTAGATCGTCGATGTAGCCATTCATTCATATCGAAAGAAAATTTGCATAAATTCAAACATTATACATAAACTTAACATGCAAATTTGTTTATCACCCCTATAGTATGACTGCCAGTGGGAGCCACTCTTGTAATAAATAACAATTTCGATGTTATTTATATGATAAATGAGTAATGTATAAACATTTTGTGGTTGCTGTTATCGGAGTTGATTAATGGTTTTATTTTGGCAGTCCTGGTGCTTGTATTCGTGGTGTACAATCGGCGACGCGAAGCTCACATCAAGTATCCAGGGCCTGATGATGACGTCCGCGAAAATATTATTAACTACGATGACGAAGGCGGTGGCGAAGACGATATGACCGCTTTCGACATCACGCCCCTTCAGATCCCGATTGGAGGACCTCTGCCTGACCATGTACCACCGAAATTACCATGTGAGTTATTAGTCGCTACACATTTATTTATAAGAACTAATAAGTTCATCTTAATTATATGACTGAAATTGGCACCGTCGTTCTTACATCTTCTTAGAACCTACCTAATGCAATACCTACCTATACAAAAGGAAATATGCAGTTAAACGAAGTATAACAAAATACACATATTTAAGTACTCTGTATATTATAAAGTAGTACGACCATATTGACTTACCTTTCTTTTTTGGTAAATTTGGGACTTTCGTTGGAATACAATCTCTCTTAAAACTTTTGACATTTATGTTTTTTGTAAAGAGTTATTATTTATGTAGAGCATGGCTTTTATGGCGTAAACTCCTCAATCTCACTAATGATCTTCCTAACACGTTGTATGTAAAATAATACCGATATACGTATCTGAGCGAAAAACAAAACGAAGAAAATATGACAAAGACATTACGAATTCAAAAAAGAATAATCTGATGTCATTCCTGTCACTGTACCGTGAATGACAAGAAGACAACAAAAATTCAACGTCGACAAAACTGACACGTTTATGAATACTTTTGTAAAGTTACTGAGGCAGGTTTACAATCGGGGAAAGTACGCTACGCACATTTCAACCTATTGTCACGTTTCGAATATAAATGTATACAGATAATAAACTACCATCCATTTACGAAATTAGTATTATTTTGCTTGCGTCATCTACAGGCGAGACCTCTGTAATTTTTTAAAGTAATAGGGAAAGAAAGAGAAAGAATGGATATCAATATAGCCACGAAGTCCCACAATAGTTATTATGTACTGCCACAGCTGTCTCTCTTATTAATAAGAAAAATTTTGTTTTCATTTATACAAAAAATAACCTAAGTCATAGGGAGATCCGTAACAAAGTAAAACTGCATTTTTACCATTGATTTCTGCCTATCCTGTTAGGGATCTGGCGTGATGGTATAATAATAATTATTATTATAGTAGTAATTACACGATTTCAAGTTAAATAACCCTTCAGGCTTCATCCCATAGTATTAAATATAGACACAGCTTCCTGGGGTTCGGCGTACGTGACATACATACAACGCTAAGGATAGCAACTTGGTCTGCAGTGAGCAAAATAGGACTGTACAATGGTAGGTCACTCAGCCATATGCATGCAGGGAAGAAATACATTGTAGTGTAGGCACGAGTAGTTGACGCAAACTTGAAATATAACCCCTTTTGATGATAAACCACAATACTGCGAACTAATTTTGTACATTGGCTGCCTTTAATTAATATTTTGAATAAAAGTTCGCAGCGGTTCACACAATCAATTGGAGTTCGTATATTAATTTCCATGTGTATGGCAAGAAATGTCCTATACTGATAGCTATATTTAATTGAGAGCCAAACCATAGACAAACAGCTATTGATTAAATGGGCTCCTTATAAACGATTCTCAGCCTTTTGATGTTTATGGATTTCAAAAGGCAAAAGCGGTACCCTTGTAAATGTCATATGTCCGTCCATTGGACCGATCGGCGTAGCCTCAGGAGTTTGAAAGCCGGTTTGGTAAAATTTCGCACAGACCCTAACTAATCAAAAAGTCGTCTCCCGTCCACTGGGATGCTTAAGTTCGAAATATGACGCTTATGTCCATAGAAATTCAAGCTGAATGGATATAAAAAGTTATTTGTAAAGTCAACTTAGTCAAGTCAAATAGGTCGAGTTAAGTTCAAACGGCTGAGAAGTCGGCAAAATTTCTAACTCTTCATTTACAGTTTTTGTCTTTCTTGTCATATGCTTTACTAAACAATATGCCTGCGTAATAGGAAAGTAATGCAACTTTATGCGTAAATAAGGTTTAAAAAAGTAAAGTAAAGTTGGAACTGATAATTCGCATTTTATACTTCTTTGTTATGGCCACCCCATCACTTTAGCTGTCATTGGCGTACTATTATTATTATGTAGAAATAGTACTCGTGATATTATTACATTAATAGTACCTATGTCCCTAACATTTAACGGCATTACAACGTTCATGAATGAAAATGTAATCTTTTTAATTCTAAAAATAATTTATTCCTCGAAACGCCACAAAATTTCTATACCAAGTCGCAATAAAGTCCTTAAGTTACTACACAAAAATAAAACAAATCTGTATAACTGAAACTCAGTAAACAAGTATTCATTAAGGGTAAAAGGAATAATGAAATAAAATAATTTGTTGCTTTTATAATTACCATGGTTAATGGTACTATAAATGTGAAGCAGTAAAAGCAGCAGATTTGCTAAACTTTTTTTTATGTTAATGTACCTAACGCCGTCCTGTCGGTACTTTATACAAAAAAGTGTTTATTCGTAAATTTAATTAATGCTTGGAATTACGTACGTTGTAGAATAAACAAACAAAACATAAATACAGGGAAGTGGTAACGCTGTAACCTAGAAAGCTTCATATTGGCAATCGGATTTATGAAAATATGTTATGGCATAAAGGTACATAAAACAAAGTTGTAGCGGCTTATTAACTGAAAATTAGTTTATGGATTCAACAAGCTCTCTATCGTTTAACAGATCCCCTGATGGGTGTTGGATTGGGCGTCGGATCGATCGGTGTGGGCGTAGGACCAGGTGTGGCTGTGCCGCTGCCGGGGGAGACAAACGTGGGCATGTTCATCGAGGAGCACAAGAGACGAGCCGATAGCGATCCTAATGCGCCGCCTTTCGACGATCTGCGCAATTACGCTTATGAGGGCGGCGGCAGCACTGCGGGATCACTGTCGTCCTTGGCATCAGGTACGTCACTGATTTTACGTAACGTTTAATTTTTGACTTGCGTACAATACTACTCCGGGCCTGCAGAAGCTTACGAAACATAATACAGATTACATAAGGTTTACAAAATGCTACGTAGCTTTTCAGGAAACATTGTATGAAACGTAAGGGCCAACGTTTAACAATTTTCTGCTCACTTGACATAATCTTTTGTCATTCCTTTGAAACGTTACTCACACAAAAAATATTGAGCCGTAAAATTTGTGCATGGAACATGAAATTTAATTTGGGGAAATCTCTTGATCCACTACATCGAGCCGGTTATGATATTGTTTCAAAGGGATAATTCGATTTCATCGTTCAACAGGTACCGACGATGAGACGCAGGAATACGATTATCTGGGCGCTTGGGGGCCGCGGTTCGAGAAGCTCGCGGATATGTACGGACCGGACATGGATGAACAGCTGTAGACGATTCAGCTTCCCACGCGCATCTCACGGCGCAAATTTTAGTCAATTGTCTCCCACTATCCTACACACTGAGCCTCTCCGGACCGGCCCGGGAGTGCACGCTACGTCTTGCGGAGTTTTATTTGACCCTGGCCAGGCGACCGGGCGAGGAGGATCCCACACCAGCCCGTGACATGCGATCCTTATCAATTTTGTACGAGTTTATTTGTATCGTAATAGACGTGTTTAGCTTAAGTCTCTACTCGTTTAAGGCATATACTTATTTAATTGCGTAATTTTTATAAAGTTTAAACGTATATCTTCACCAAATATTTGATATAAGTTTTATTCGAGTAGCCATATTATGAGTCAGTGTTTTATTGGAAGTTAGTTACGGACATAAGAAGATTTCTGCAGGAGGGCCAGACGTGAATCTGATTCGTGGGTGTTTGTAGATAGTGTGCTATAAATGTGAATAATTTATACGAGTATTTTGTAAGTACACAGCTTTACGTGGTATCTCAATGGACGGCCCTTCCGCATTAAATCAAAATACCTATAATTAAAATGTATGTTATATTTTATATTAATAATATAATTAGAAAAAACTGTCTGATGGACATCGAGTTTATAATGCTCATTCGATATTGTAAACGTTCAGCGGGGGTTGTATGTAAATACGACGAAACTGTAACATTATGCCCCTGCTCTAGTGAAATAAAATCGACATACTACTCAAAATTTCAGTATATAACTGTAAGCGAAGTGTACAGTGACCGGTGTTCCTCTCCTATCGTCTCTATGTAGTGGTAGTTGATATATTTAGAGCGTCCGCGGACAGGTACGGTCTCGTAACAGTAGGTTACTATTATAGTCTCTGATCGTGGTTTAGTTCGGAATGTATGCGTAATGGTGACTGTGAAAAGGTGCGTAAGAATATTTTAAATGAAAGGCGGAGGGCGAGGGGAAGGTTGCGAGAGGAGCGTGGCATCGGCGCGAGGGGGGGGCGAGGGCGCCGCGGGGATGGGACTGTGCCAATTTATTAACATTATCGACGCAGCTAATGAGCGTAGTAATAAGTGTTTGCACTTTATTTATTCATATATTTAAATATAAATTTAGTCGCACCTAGGAAAATATCAATAACGTACTAAGAGTGTTGTGCTAGATTATTATTATTATTATTCCATCGATTTTGACGTGAGATAGTTGATGCAACCATTAGAAGTCACTAATTTAATGCTAATTATAAGAATTTATAGAAAAATAATTAAATAAATTACAGGTTCTATGAAACTGTCTCACTTCGACATCGAACTAGGATCAGTGTAAATTATAGAATATACTGAATTATGTTAAAATGACTGATTTTATTATGCGTTCGAAAGCCTAAGATTTTGTAGACTCGGTTGTTTAATTATAGACTTCGACTACCTATTGTAAGTACACCTCTAGTTTGCACCAAAACAAATATTCAAGTCATCAATAATAAAGCAATGCTCGTTAATTACTATTCGTGTAAGTAGATTGATAGTTAGTGAGAAGTCAACGGAATAGGTTTTACGATTATTTGGTAACATTATCATTGTCATTACACTGCCAGTAATCATATAGACGAATTATGGTAAATAGTGTTTCGGTCCGATTTTATATTTAATTCTTATACAAGTTTGTATTTATAAGTTTTTTGAAATGTTTTACGACAAAGTGATACTTCCCTTTCTACCGCAGTATTGTGCGTGAACAGCACAAAAAAATCTTATTTCGTTTTATTTTTCTGCTCTGCGTCGTCTCAATGCGTGTACCTTCGTCACTCTCTGCGCTCGTACAACGTCGGCGCTTGTCGGCTCTAATTTAATTATAACAATACGTCGCACGCAAAAAGCAAAGCGGCATATTAAATAAAGATTGGGTCGCGGCCGTGTTTGCGAAATATGCAATGCATTCGCTGCGGCATCCTTCACGAGAGAGAGCGCACTCCCCACGCTGGCTGCACTAAGTATTTCGCTTTAAATTTAAATGTCCAATTATATCGTTGTACCCAGTACACACGTGTACACTATTTTAGACAGCAGAGCACACAAACCCAGTACAAATGTGAAAGGTGCGAGCCACCGACACCGCAGAAGGTGCACGTCATTTTATTTTAGACATTAATTATTATTATACCTACATAGTTACGTTTTGTTTCAACTGTGATTATTTAGTTGTACAACACTGACAATTACATAAAATAATTAATAATAAAAAGTAAAAAAAAACAAAATGTTTTATTTCTTTTCCTTTATCAACCCTGACACCATCTGACTGAATATTATAACAGAGTACATATAAAAATGTAAGATATTTAACTTTTATGAAGTGTCAAAAAAATTTCGTCTTTATAGGTGTTAGCAGAACTTTGCAAAGAGGATTTTAATATTTCCATACAAAGACGTACCTATGCTCTTCACGAATTGTTTGAATTGTTCGTTCTGATTCAACATGAATTATATTAATAATCCTTTTGTTTAACCCTTATTTCCAAATACACAAAGATTTGGAGTATTCGGTAATCTTTTTTTTTGCGCTGTATTAATTACACTTTACTTACATACATGTAAGTAAAAACAAAAGTGATGGCAATAATTTAGGTTTTATTTATGGAAAAAGGAGCCTATGTCCTTCGCCAGGCAGACTATTTCCATATTAAATTTCAATCGCAATGTGCTTAACGGCTTGTCCGTGACATAACAGGCAGACGAGAGTTACTTTCGCATTTATAATAATAGTATGAATTACAGCCATTTGTAGAGAATATAAAAGCTTTTACACTATTTTAATTTATTTTTATATAGGGTATAGTATTTGTTAATCGTTTAATTATGAAACTATCTTCATTCTGTTTATATTACTGATAATTTAAATAGACCTCTTAACAGATGCATTGTAATTATGTACTAGAGAAAGTGTAGTTCTTAAAAAAAAGATTTTGTGATTAATCGAATTAATAATATACTCTGATTGCACACAAACGAAGTCGCGGTTAAACTACTTGACTAATGCAATTGTTACATCATGCTGGCCTCCATGAAAGAAATAAAAAAAAGACACTCAAATGAAATATAAACTTGACGTCATTTTTACAAAAACTTTTATCGGCTCATTTGCCCTGTTATTTTTTCTAAATTCAACTTTTCTATTTACGGAACACAATAATACTACTTACACGTCGTCAACAAAGTATTCCTAGCTTTGTTAAAGCCTTACGGTCGAAATATCACTTAAGTCGTTAGCTTGAGTCATTGATTCCTTTATCCCCATTAACGAAGCGGTTCGTGCACACATTCAATACACCGACACACTGTTGTCATTAGCTTATGTATCTGTTTGTTTTCATGTGGGCGGACGGTAATCTGCTCTCAACTCGAACATGGCTAAACTTAAACATCAATACTTGGATCGGACTAAATGCAAAGCCGTAACAGCGATGTGTTTGTGTTGTTGTTAGGGATACACTGTATACAGCTAAGGAGATTTTTAAAGGGTTGAAACATTGATAGCATTACGTATCATATATATATAAATAATGTTGACCAAACAGCTGATAAATCAGACATTTTCTAAATATACATATAGGTACTTACATATACATTGTTACATCCAAACACAGGATAAATACTGGTGTTCACTACAAGCGCTTTGAGCGAGCTACTTTTGGTTTCGAGCGTAATGAAACCGTGATAATACTAAATTACTTAATTATTTAATATCGGGATTTTGACCGAGGAATTTACATCTTAAAATAAAACACGTAGTGCCGATTTGGAGGCCACTTTATTACTGACT
>DWEM01001001.1:0-15836 GCA_018245935.1 Agara belti belti | reverse complement strand
GGGGTCTACCCAACACGGAAAAACATGGCAAGGGGTCTACGACACAAAAAAGTTTGGGGAACTCTGGTTTAGATATTGATTACTTAAAACAACATAATGAGTCTAGGAAAAAATGTAAAACTATGTGATAACAATTTAATAACCATGTATTGGAATAACATTTTTGCAATATCGAAACGATAAAATAAATACTACCGTTTAATTGGTGAAAATATTTTTTATCTGCAACCGACCAATGAGAATTTTTGATACGTTGCTATCGAATCAAACGAATGGTCAGCTCGTAATCAGAAATTGAAAATATGAAAAAAGATTCTTAATGAAAAATTTTTGCAGGTATTTTTGCCGAAATGAAAATAAAAAACAATAGAAAGATGTCTAAAATGTTATTTTAAACCACAGGTAAGGTACCGCGAAATGTTTTGTTTGTTTTATTATGATCAATAATTTCTAAGGCTTGAGATACTTGTGATATTCATCGTAGATAAAATTTGACTTTATTAAGCGGCTGTCAGTTGTTTTACGTCTTAGCGTATTTTCTATTTGGTGATATCTATTTATAAATACTCTTAACTGGACAAACATTTTCACGCTGCCCGGACTGCAGGGATGCGCTTTAATGGCCCCAATGGCTATGATGCAACGAGATGACAAGGTGGTTAATTTTAACTGATTACGCTTCCTTCTTTTGTGTTCTGCTTTTTTCGTTCTTCTCTCACGTCTCACAACTGCGTCCAACATTATTTTTGTGTACGCATTGATTTTGTTCACAAGTCAAAACATAACCTTAAACCTTTCACTGGGTTAGAGCAAACCAATTTTAGAAGCAGATGTAGGCCGGTTGAAATTACTTGCTGTCAGATCGTCACTAGTACCACAAAAACTCTGACTTACATTTTAATAGTTGGAAGTAGAACAGCACTAATGTAATTGATCTAAGATAAATCGTTAATGTCTTCGAGACTACTATTTTCAATTATTATGGTTTACGATAAAATAAAATCCCATTACAATCGAACATAATGTTTACTGTCATTCAAAGTGCACTTAATATCATCACATTTATTATTATTTTTTGCTTTTTTGCATAGAACTAGTTGAAATATCAACAGTCCATCTGTTGTGGTGCTTCACCAGATAATATGGAGCTAATTACTCTTGAATATGCAAGTTTCATATTAGTATTGCATAATATCATTAAGTAAAATAATTTGCAATATATAGAAACAACTATAGCTCAATAAATTATCAGGGAAATTAGTGTCTTATTAACAATTAGTTGTTTGCACTCAGATTTTTGCAACAGCATTTCTATTGGAGAAGATAACAGTGTGGTAGTATGACTTTGAAATTACTAACATTTTACCAGTTTCCAAAGGACTGTGTTATTGGGAAATGCATGTTGCAAAAATTCCATCTTTCACTCGTACATTTTGCACTGGCTATATAACTGTAGTGGGTATATACCACGCTATATTAGTTAGTCCAGAACTGTAGTGATGCCTGATGATTTGCATAAAATGTATACTAGACTGTCGCTATTACTCACACAAACACATTTTCATGCCTGTTATTGTTTTCTTTTTTGTTGCAGTTGAGTCCTGCATGTTGTGTTTGAACCTTAGAAGTGGTGCGTTTCGATTATAACTATTGGAATAGTCCGGCGTGAGGTTGACATAACGATCCGTGCATCTTTCATTCCCGTATGGCCGCGTATGTTAACCGTACAATATCGATGATGGCCGGCGACGGGCCCCACAACGTTGCGATGCTGAACAACGGGACGGTCCGCGTGAACATGTCTAACGTGGACTCCCCACTTCAGATATTTGTGAGAGCCAAGAAGAAGATCAATGACATATTTGTGGAGATCGACGATTACGTCAAGGATGCAGTTGTATTCATGCACGGTGAGTTGTTACATTTTGTCGCTTCACAATAGTAATCATATTAAATCATAACAATATAACACACTGTCCACTCGTCTTAAATAATGCAGAGTGTGTGTAATTCGATAGACATTTCATTTTTAAGTTACATATTCAAATCATAAATCGTTTTATTGCATATTAATAATAGTATTATTAAAAATGGTTTTATAGGCCCAACAGTCAATCGTCACTTTGACTTAAATACTTATATTATGTTTTGATATCTGCTGTACATGTACTTCAAACAATCTTCAAGGTTAATGCAATTTTTTTTTTCTTATTTTAGTAAGGGGCTACATTGTATATACTAATGTTATATCTTGTAACTGGGTCGATGCTCTTGAATAAATTATATCTCTAACAGTATATTATTCAAAGCACTTTATCTAAACGGATAAATAAAATTGGAGTGTCTGTTTGCTGCTTTTTACTAAATGCGTATGTTATACATGGTACATATACTAAAATAACATTTTTTACAATTTTTGTCTGTCTGTCTGTTTGTTTGTTCCGGATAATCTCTGCAACGGCCTGACCATTGTTGACGGGTCTTTCACTAGCAGATAGCCGATGTAATATGGAGTAACTCAGGCTACTATTATTTTAGAATTATAAAAGTAATCAAATAATCACATTGAAACGTGGACAACGTTGTGGGCACAGCTAGTCTATTATGTAATTAAAGTGTTCTGTATTGTAGTTTCATCCATTCAAACAGTTTTATTTAGTTCAAAATAGGTTTCTGTCTGTTTTATTTATGTCATATTTCTTTACCTTCAGCGGTGTCTGGTGAAAATGGCATCGCAACGATACAAGATGTCTCCACAGTGGAAGGGTACGTCAACAAGGTGGAGGCCATACGGGAGGTGCTCAAGCGGGATCACATGAAAGTCGCCTTCTTTGGCAGGTACAGGATCACACAACTGGCACATCTTAAGCCTTTTTCATAAATTGGCCCTCTCAAATAGTTAAAGTGATCAAAACACTCTTAATCAGAGTTAATCTTCTTTTTGAGATAACCTTGTCATGAATTCTGTAATTACAGGACAAGCAATGGCAAAAGTACAGTCATCAATGCCATGTTGCATGATAAAATCTTGCCGAGTGGTATTGGACACACCACCAACTGCTTCCTGCAGGTGGAGGGCTCGGACACTGATGAGGCCTTCTTGAGGACAGAGGGCTCCGAGGAGAAGCTCAATGTGCAGGTCGGTATCAGTATAGAATATGGGAGTTTTTGGTGAGTGGTGATTGTATGAGTGAATTTTTCGAATTGGTTTTGTTTGCAAAGAATGGTTATTCTGTCAGGTGATTTATTTTACCGGTTTTGTGTGTTATTTGTTATAATTCTATTACAAAATAAGAATAAGATTGTCATTAAATGTTTTCATTAAGGCATAATTCTTTTAGATATAGGCAGAGATATTATTTTAATAATAGATAGTATTTTAATCATCAATTCTAATTATTTTTAAATACAATTTTCGACTAGACACCCAAAAATTCTGGATTTTAATAAATCAATGAAACGTATGTGTAAAATAATATTAGTAGGGGTTAGTGGGTAAGTCTGCAAAGTGCTATATACGTTCCAGTCGGTGAGCCAGCTGGGGCACGCGCTGTGCGCCACGCGGCTGCAGGAGTGCTCGCTGGTGCACGTGTACTGGCCGCGCGAGCTGTGCGCGCTGCTGCGCGACGACGTGGTGCTGGTGGACAGCCCCGGCGTGGACGTCACGCCGAACCTCGACGAGTGGATCGACAAGTACTGCCTCGACGCCGACGTGTTCGTGCTCGTCGCCAACGCGGAGTCCACGCTCATGGTCACGGTCAGTGTTGCCAACTACCTACCTACGATACCGATATCAGCAGTAGCTTATGCAACATTGGTTATTTTTTGACATACATACACTAATGGCCGTTTATCACACGGGTAGACAGACAGGGGATTATAAATACAGAGACATCCAATCGTTCATTTTCTAAAACAAATTAACTTTTATTGTGAACAATAGCTAGGTATAGTGATGTCATTCTATTGGTATTTCATATGGTTAGCAAATAATAATTTTTATTCTTGGAAGTAAAATATCCCGTGTAATTGTCAGATGATACTCTTTTGACTGTCATTGATTAAAAAAAAATCTTTAAAAATGGAAAAACAAATGACACACTTTCAATGAATGCTCCATGTTGTCTTCGGCAGGAAAAGAACTTTTTTCACAAAGTATCGACGAAGATATCACAACCGAACATATTCATATTGAACAACCGCTGGGATGCTTCCGAGTCGGAGCCTGAATACTTGGACCAGGTAAAGTTGTCTTATTTCAAAGTAAATTCATCGTAACCTAAAAAAATCAATTTACAATTACATGGCTTCTTTGTCTAATGGTTAGAGTCTCTGACTGCAAAACCGGAGGTCCCGAGTTCGATTCCCACTCGGCACAGACATTTGTGCGTTGAACGCATTTGTTTGTTTCGTCTGGGTGTAATAAAAATATCTATATAAGTATTATATAGTATGTATGTAATTTTAGCTACTGTCTGGTCACCATATCACAGGCTCTTTCCGGTTTGAAATCAGATGACCCGATGCGAAAATATCTAAAGATATTAGATGTATCATTATTTATTTTCCTCTCTTTCTAATCTTGACCGGTTACAGTAATGTCATTGCAACCACTCCAGGTCCGAACTCAGCACGCGAATCGCTGCGTGGACTTCTTGTCTCGCGAGCTGCGCGTGTGCACGCCCAAGGAGGCCGAGGAGCGCATCTTCTTCATATCGGCCAAGGAGGCGCTGCTCACCAGGATGCGCGAGCGGGAGAAACCGGTCTCGTGTGAGTGGCACTGGCTCTTCCACTACAAACTGTATAGCGCAGAGAAAGTAACATTACAGTGTCCATTTAAGGAGACACTTAACACTTACGCATACATACTATTACAATTTGTACGATGAAAGAGGAGTGACAGATTCAAATTCAAATTGTTTTATTCGTTACTAGCTTTTGCCCGCGATTTCGTCTTACATAATGAAATATATTCGCATGCGTGCAGCGCCGGTGCTGGCGGACGGCCACCAGGTGCGCTACTTCGAGTTCGTGGACTTCGAGCGCAAGTTCGAGGAGTGCATCAGCCAGTCGGCCGTGCGCACCAAGTTCGCGCAGCACTCGCGCCGCGGGAAGAGCATCGCGCACGACGTCATGGCCGCGCTCGACCAGGTCACTTTACACCTCTACGTCGCCCCACTTTTCTCCACCCCATCCCCCATCGCCCCCTCTTTCGATTTCCCCATTTCCGGCTGTCCGATGCCCGAAAATATGAGCAATTGTATACGTCGCCATCAAAGATCACCCAAAGACGAGAAATAATTAATATATAACTGTAACAATATTAATTAACATAATTAATTGGAGGTATATAATATATATCTACCATATGAAAAATAAATTAAAAAATGTTTTTTTTTATATTCAAAATTAAATAATGTACTTCTATGTGTCCAAATAAATATGTCTGCCGAAGAGAAGATAAAGTATCAATTATGATTGTACAGGTGTACAGCAGTGCGTCCGATAACAAGTCGGCGAAAGTGGAGAAACAACGAATACTCCACGAGCAGCTGTCGGCCGTGGAGGAACAGCTGACGACCATCACGAAACAGATGAAGGAGAAAATTAACCGCATGGTCGAGAGCGTCGAGCACAAGGTGACTTCTACGGCTCTGGTTCATTGAATATTCTCCTTTTTTCATTGCTCGAGTTATGTGATGTCGTCAATGATTGATTTATAACCACCGTTTCATTAATCATATTTTAGTACTTTTGATTATGTATAGCAAATGTCATTATCAAATGTAATGTTAATGCATATTTTTGTTATAAGTTTCTTTTGTGTAAACATATGGGCTTAAGAAGTTCTCTCGTCGTCGCTCCGCAGGTATCGTTAACCCTGAGCCAGGAGATCCGGCGGCTGTCGGCGCTAGTGGACGAGTACGACACGCCGTTCCGGCCGGAGCGCCCGGCGCTGGAGCAGTACAAGCGGCAGTTGCACCGCCACGTGGAGGCGGGGCTCGGCTCGCGGCTCAAGAAGCGGCTCTCCGCGGACATCGGCCACGAGATGGACGAGGCGCAGAAGGAGATGGCCGGTGAGTACTCCTAGTGAGCCGAGCTCGGGTAACTGGAAGTCCCGAAGCACATTCCATCGCGCTGGTCCAGTGCTGATTTGTAGCAATGACTGTCCTAAGATTTCGAATTCGTAAAATTTGAAGCCTATTTAGAGGACACTGGTTAAAGTTTTGAGAATGTATGGACTTGGAATATGATAAGTTACGTAATGTGTTTATGAACGGGCGTGCAGAGCGCATGTACAACATCCTGCCGATGCACAAGCGCGCGGCGGCGGCGGGCTGCATCATGCCGCACCAGCAGCCCTTCGAGGTGCTGTACCGCCTCAACTGCGACAACCTGTGCGCCGACTTCAACGAGGACCTGTCGTTCCGCTTCTCCTACGGCATCACCGCGCTCATCCAGCGCTTCCAGGGCCGCCACACCAACAAGATCGCGCTGCACAACCCGCCCACCTACACTCAGGTACCCGCTGTTTATTTATCCTGCTAACGACACGAAAATCGTTGAATGAAACGCATTCAATAGTCTAGGCTTGGTCGAGCATGGTATTAGGAGGCCCCGTGTGAGTTGACCAAGGGTTCAAAAAGACTTGTTGGCACGTAATCCAGATCCCCCCGGCGATCGGTACGGCGACGGGCGCTGTGGAGCCGCGCAGCGCCAACGGTCCCGCGGGCGGCCTGGGGCTGCTCAGCGCCGACGAGTGGAGCATGGTGTCCAAGTTCGCGCTGGGCGCGCTCACCTCACAGGGCACCATGGGCGGCCTGTTGCTCTCCGGACTGGTGAGACCTTTTAATTCTATACATCGAAATATTCTATAAAAGGCAACGTTAAAATTGCACGAAGATCGCAAACAACTCGACCAAAACATTACGTTAATGATAGTGGATTTTTTTTTTTTATATATTTATGTGCAATCAATAAACATCAATTAGTAGTCTTATTTACTTCTACAAAACAATGTTCTTTAATGGGAAAAGTATATTCTGACGGTTTCCCATAAGAGGTGTTGAGGTGTGAGGTGTCGTGTGCAGCTGCTGAAGACGGTGGGCTGGCGCGTGGTGGCGCTGGCGGGCGCGCTGTACGGTGCGCTGTACGCGTACGAGCGGCTCACGTGGACGGCCAAGGCGCAGGAGCGGCTCTTCAAGCGCCAGTACGTGGCGCACGCGGGCAAGAAGCTGCGCCTCATCGTCGACCTCACCTCCGCCAACTGCAGCCACCAAGTGCAGCAGTCAGTATCGCTCTCCTCACCCCTCCACCCCTCCACCCGACTATTCTCCGTCGATACATTGACTATTGAAAATAGAATGCATATATGCAAATCGAACGATGTTAAGTGTGTTACTGTGCATTTTATGTGCGCAAGCTAGTGGAAGTTTTACTTATACCGTCTATCTCTTCTCTTCTCTCTCAGCTGAATTTGTTCACTGTATAACCAGTCGCACTACCTATTGTACAAACCGGAATCCAGATGAACAAAAATAGCATTTTAATGACTAAAATGTAGAATTGATTTCGTGATAGAAGTAATTCGCTCTTCACTTTTTACGTTCACTTCTTTGCTACCGACTCATTCGCTACAGAGAGCTGTCGACGATGTTCGCGCGGCTGTGTCGGCTGGTGGACGAGGCCACGACGGAGATGGACGACGAGCTGTGCCAGGTGCGCGGCGCCATCCAGCGGCTGGACGAGGCGGCCGGCTCCGCCAAGAAGCTGCGCAACAAGGCCGGCTACCTGGCGCACGAGCTCGAGCTCTTCGACGAGGCCTTCCTCAAGATGAACTAGCGCGTACGTCGCTGCCCTCCACTTTACTAAATATATACTCCAAAGTAACCGTCGCTGCCGACGAGTGTTTCCCCCCCGTCTTTATCCTTAAGCGATTGTCCGGTAATTATTGCATGAAACATCAGATTGTGATATGGTATTCTTGAATTGTTGTAAAAAAAAATATTAAGCCAGGGAACATACATTTTACTAAAGTAACGCCCGAAAAAATCACCTAGATATTCAGAATGTCTGGTAGATAATGTAAATAAAATAGTAAATGTATTTTCGTTTCTCCGGCAGGGGGCGGCGGCGTCCCGTCGGGGAGAGTGCACGTGCCCGTACGAGAACGCGCGCGGAGGGCCGCGACATTGCGTTTCGAACGCCCCCCATCACCGCCCCACATATCGGTCAGGAGCATTACGTGGCCGACCACGCTCCCACCCGATAGGTTTCCGTTTAGTACTCCCGCGTCGGGGCCCTTCGCCCTCGGCTCGAGCGTCGGACCGTACGGTAAGAGCGTGGGGGAGAGGGTTTTAAACACATGTATTCTAAAACTATGATGTAAAGGAAAATCCTTTTGCCACATCGATTGAAATACCCTCCCCGTTTGTTTGATAAGAGATAAGCTGCGGCGTGAGTTCCCTGTCCGTGGTCCACGCGCCTAGTTCCCGCGTTTAGTATTCTCAATACAATTCTCTTACAAATTCTCTTGACGATTTTGTACCAATTGGCAAAATTTTCTGTATACGTTGTAGCTGAAAAAGTATACTATTCTGTTTAGGCAGCAAAAGTATAATGTAACTTGTACTTATTAGTGTATTGACGATATTAATTTTGTTACGTTCAGGGCGCTCCGTCGCTATCCTCCCCGTATCGATAATGAACTGTGTTAGTTTGGAATACGGACGAAATTGGCTTGGCTTGTGCAAACGATCGATATTTTATTCCCAATGTCGATATTATATTATAATAGCAGTGGATGTTGCAGTTAAAGGGTGTGTACACTGGTCGAAGCTCGCTGTATCACTGAAATGCCAGTGTGTCAACTTTCGATTTTTATCTTTGAACATTCAAACGTAAGTAAAGACATTTTAAACAAATTCTGTGAACACTACTCGGTATTTGCAAAAGTGCCCTAATACTGACATTCAAATGTCATTCACAATGTTTACTGCGGAAACAGCACTTATAATTATTCCTGGATTTCGTTTAATTACTGATTTCAATATAATAATGATACAGTGTAAATGAGCCTTTAGCGAAAGGGCCGTGTTGTCACTTGCCATCTTCCCAACTCATAGAGGTAGAAAGGACTAAAGGCCGTCTTACACCGCATCAGCTCCACACCGACACTATTAAAGTAAAACAAAGAGTTATAAACTTCATATTGTGTGCTACAGTATATATTTTAATATCTAAGTGAAGAATACTTGGAGCGCTTGAAAATGATACTGTAGATATCCAGCAAGTAAACAAGTTAGATATCCAGCAAGTAAAACTGTGTTTTACGACCAATTGGGGGGGTCAGGGGTCGGGGTGGGGACGGTGCGGTGTGGGACCACCTTAAGGGTTCCAACGAACATCTTTCTCCGTTTCGTTACCGTGTATACAGATAAAAGTCGAAAGGTACACACTATTATAAAGCGAGTAAATAACGCGTTCACGATATTCTCAAATGTATAGTCACTGATAACATATTGTAGTGTACATTTTGTTGTTATTTTATTATTATCATTATTATTATTATTATTTAAACTTGTTGTTTTGTGCGTTACTATTGTTCCTTTCCAAATGGAGGCACTCAAAGGAATTGATTCAATTCTCATTTAAATATATTGGCTGAAAGTTTTTTAACGGTGTTTAATAAAAACCATTACCAACTGGTCACGTGGTCAATTGTGAGCTCAGTATGTTGAATTCCAACGCGGGACAAATTTGATGTTCGTGTAATTTACTAACGTTTGTTCCGTTCGGATTTGAAATGGTCTATATGAGAATGTATGTATTTAGAAATTGATACTGTTATCAGCTGCACAGTTAATATGTATAGAATAGGCGCTGCCCAATTGGGAACTGATGGCCTTGTCCTGAAATATTATTATGTCAAATGTCAATGTCAAAAGTGACATTTACATGACATCTCTTGTCATAGTAATCGACTAGCGCGCTCTGGTGTCGTTTTAATTGTGTTAGTACCGAATTGTAATGTCTGGAAGTTGGATTCATCTTCATGTTGTGCTTTATAGTTTCGTATAATCCACTTGCGATCCTAAAAATATACATATAGATATACATATATTGCACTGTTATTAATAGAATTCTGTTTTATCATTCTTTGAGTGTCTACATTTGTCGAGAGCCCTTTGTGTCGCAACGAAATAACCCTTCGACGGTAGTCTGTGTGTGGATATGTTGAAACTTTTAGTTGTTAATCATCGTGTTTATCGTTTAACGCTTGTTCCTCTCGTTGTAACGTTGGCCGCTTCTTCGCGAACGTCGTGGTGCTGCGCTGCACGCGTGTGATACCGTTCAGGCCGTTTTAGACGAGGGTTAAGGGCTGCGAACACGGTCTAAGATGAATTATTATTATCATAAATCGGGTTGAAGGTTATTCACTTTACGATTACCGAAGAGAAATACTCAGATTGAGCGTCGAGAACGATGAACTGTCGACGTCCTCGCCTAAACCGGCCTTTACATTAAATGTTTATCAAACAATACATATGTATCTATAACAAAACACGTTACGTGTTTGTGAACGTTGAATGTATCCGAGTATTTCATGTTGATGTATTTACGATGAAATTGTTGATGTTCCCGGTTAGATTTTAGAATTGTACTGTACGGAGGACATGTTGGAAATGTTAATTAAACATAAATGTATCACCAATATTTGTGATTCAATCAATGTAAGGGCTATCCGAATTATCTTGTATTTGGATGTTTGCGCTCGAAACTTTTGCCCGTTTAACCGTATATTGTGAAAATTATAGAGTATGACAAATCATTGTCTACGGCCGAGTTCCTTTGACTGACATATATGCATTGGGGCATTGTGTATCTCGACCATTTAGTTACCAACACGACGTTACTGTAAAATTGTGATCCGCGCAGTTTTCTATGGCGGTTCCCGTAGGCGTTTAATTTCACCAATATTTTAATTTTTTTTATCTGTTTCTCTATTGGACGCGCGGTTTTTATGAAGAAACGGACATACGTAACGATTGTTCGCTATAAGGCGAGGCAGAGATGGAGTTGCATCGAGTACGGTCCTGTTTAACTTGTAATAGAAGCACTCAGTGGTTTTTTTTTACAATAGTAAGAACATGAACGATTTTCTAACACTCTATTTTATCGTGTTCTTAAAAGAATGGTATCGGTACATTTTATATGAAATTGTACTAAATTTTTGTTTCTAAATACTTTTGTGTTTTGCTTAAATATTTTTTTTGTTAATATGCCCTCGTTTTCATATCGAAATACTGAAGGTTTTCTCGATTGACGCACTACAGACCCCCATAGACAACGGCGCCGGATGTTGCGTACGATTCTTAATATGTTTCCTACTGTTTTTTTTATAACTTTAATAATTTATTCTTATTGTAACTAGTAGAGACAACGGGGCGTGGTTCCGTGAGCGTGTGTCGTTGGCGGGTGTGTTCGTTGAGATTAGAAAAAAAAATGGTAATAAAAACTAAATATACCATTGGTGAATGACAAAAAATATACCATATATATAATTATGCATGTTATTTATGAATAAATTGTATTGAAATCTACTTGCAAATAAGATAAATTGAAATGTTCAAGCAACGCAGCTCATTTACATATATATTTATAGAGATGGATACAAGTATTAAAATACTGTCATCTCTCTTTGCTCGCATTTGAATACTTCGGCGCGATTACTAGTAATGCTTTGATTTTATTTCTTTTCTATTGGGGCGATGGCAATCTATTGTAGATTCTAAACAAAAGTGAATGAGCTCTTGAAACGTTTATGCATGTATAAAAATTGCATTCGTATTACTCGAGATATTATTTTTTAACATATGAAATGCCAGACACAATCAGATGTTGGCAACACTAAATGTGAACGCATCCCATACGCTTCCCGCAACTCGGATTTATAATATCGATTTCCATTTTTCATTTGTTAAAATAAATAAAATTAAGGGTTGCAATAAACGGGCTGTGACTTGTTGCTTGCGCATTGCCGAAACATTAGTAGCATAACGATATGTTTGGTACAAATATAAATTTAATACGTTTTCTTGGCGTCATATCGACAAGGTATTGGTTCGGACAAACCATAGTGTATTGTTTAAGAATTAGTTGAATATTCCGTAGTGTTTAGATGGAACATTATTATTTCTGTAGTGAAACTAATTTGTCTTAGTGATATCGCAATATCTTATTTGTTTCATGGTTCGTATCGCCGCTGTTTATATTTGTATTTTTGCGTCCCGCTCTGAAGTCATCATGTTACTGCATAAATTGTATCGGCTTTTTTGTGAAAATTGTACAAACGAATCATTTGTACGAGTAATAATTATGCGAATATTGAGTAATTTAGAAAACAGTGCCGGACACAACGGAGAGACTTTTGTTTGGTGTCTTGAGTCTTGAGTATGATCTAGATTCCCCATTCCCAAGCTATACCAATGGATATGCAAATTGGCGCGCACATGGCAAGCTATTTAGACAAAACTTGCCATGACAATTTTTAATTGTCTATTTTTTATTGTATAATGTAATGCGATATTTACACAAATTTTACTAATATCAATCGTAGTTTTTGTGAATCGTGACGTATTGACACGAAATGTTGTCTACGGTCAGTTATCCGTTTGTCTCTGGTTTTCGTCTGATAAACGTCTTGACACGTTTTGTCTCGCATCGTGGAGTGTCTAGGTCGCAAACAAATTTGATTCACTCATTTCATTAGCCAAAGCTTTAATTGACATGGACATTTTTATATGGAAAAGTTTCGCTATTTATTTGTTACGGTTTGTACGGCGTTCATAGTTGAACGGCAGCGGGTGTCGAGTTGGCAGTTCCTGTTGTTGCATTGACACCGCGAGCCATGCGTCCGTTTGATGTTAGATAGTTTTGTTGTCCAATGTAATTAGTCGTCATAAATAGGTGAATTTCTTATGTAAATAAAACAAATAAAGGATTTCTTTATAACGACGTAACGGTTTTATTCCAACAAATCTTATATCACTATAAAAATAATTAACATATTAAGTTATATTGAGGTTTGAGATCAATGTTCAAGGAAACATCGTACTGAATCCTGGAAAACTAATTCACAAAAAAATCATAATTCAAAATCTACTTATTTGTCTGTTTTAGACCATTTTCTTTCTTTTAATAACTTGATAAATATACCTTTTACTTTTCTATCATTTTAAAATAATCATATTCCTTTTCTGTAACATGTTAATTAAAAATCTTTTTCTATAATTAGTTACTTAAATAGTCATCTTAATCTGCAATGTGTTAAATCAGAGTCTATCTATGAAGATTTTACACTGCAATATTTCAGGAACATACATTTGGAACCAGTCTCCATAACGGTTACCATCTCACGGATGCATCCTGCTATCTGTGGTGGTGTGTGTATGTTAATATGTAGTCTATATTCATTTTTCCCTTCAAATGTTCGGCTTCAATTTTGCACGGTGGAAGCTGAAAACAATTATTTATTTAAATATGCTTAACTTTTGGTTAACAAACAAATGGTTTTATATTAATCTGTGTCGATGCCATGCAGTACATAAAATGTTGTAAATTAAGAAGCACTTAAATCTTCTGACTGAATTTACTGAATCACCTTGAAACTTTTCGCCCTGTTTATAGACCACTTAACAATGATAAGACCGAGTGCTAAGGGTGCCCTGTGACAGATTAGCTATCACGATAATTTCATGTATATACAAAATCTGTAGATCGATCGGGTACAGACCAGGGGTGCGTCGTGTCGGAAAGTCGCGCGGTCCCCCTCTCCCGCCAGTCCGTAGTGCGCGAGCGCGGCGTCGCCCCCGCCGCCCAGCCGCAGCCATCCGCACGCCGCGCCCAGCGGAAGCGCCCGCGAGCGACGGCCGTACGCCACGCTCACCACCTGCAGACCCGCCCTGACAATGTTACACACCAATCTGTTATGACCTGTTTGTTTGAAATCTTTCAATTATTGTGTTTTCGATATAAGAGTTTCAATAAAATGGAAATGTGTTAATAAGACTTACAACTACTTATCAATATCTCAGTATACTGCACTGAACTGCACACTTCAAATTACTGAATCGAATGTAAATTGTGACTGTCTATGGACATCCACCGTCCAACATATTGACATCACCATTTTCGAGACGGAGACCACAGAATTATAGGAAATCCGAATAATTATAGTTTTAAAGAAAATACAAATTCAATGCAATATTTATAGCTCTTAACATGTTAAACCATTATATTACTTGTGCCATATTAATAAAATTAATAAGCGATTCCAATTATGAGGGTACTACAGTAACTGACTCTCTTGCACTTACAAAGAGACTTCCAAATTAGCTTACCTCTGGACCTTTGGCAAGAACAAGGCAACAGCACAGAAAGTCAGGGGGCACAGGTGGTCTATACACTTGCACACGGCTACGTAGTTGCCATGCAAGCTAGCCATTGCTATCTTGTAAGCTTGATGTACCACTGGCGCACTGAAATAGATACCAAATTAACACTACTAGCATAACTTAAATATAACATTGGATGTGATAAATACTTATTACAAATAAGTCAAACATCTATCGAAGCAAGCTTCTTTCCCTGATATAAAAAGATCACAACATAAAACAATAAAATAAGAAAGTAATTAAAATATACCTCTACATGAATCAAAGAAATAGATATCCATGGCAAGTGATCACCATTGTCTATGGACACATGCAACACCAAAGTTGCCAGTGTTGCATGCTATAACAAAAAAATTGCACACAAATCCAATTATTCAAATTCCAATGTACATATAATCTTACCGCCATATATGTTGTTTTAATTGAGAAAGTCGCCACATGGGAGATTTATCATACAGGTTCGTCAACACATATATTGCCTCAATCAGATATCGGTCTAGTATCCGACCCGTACTCTTCTCCTCCAAGTTGCATGCTGACATAACGTTCACAAAGTCGCTCATATTTTGTGTCTCTGTTTTGTCCAACTCATCGTAACAATAGAGACAGGTTTTTAGACACTCCAACATAAAGTTTCGATTGAGAATCGGAGAATAGTCATTAATGGATTCCTCACATAATCTGCAATTAGAAATACGTTACCTTAAATCACTTAAACTGAAAGAGAGTACCAGAAATTTTTAATGGTAATTCAACAATTAATTATCTCATATGTTAAATGTCCTTTGCCTGGTTATATTAAACATATTTGTACGATGTAAATGTAACTGTTTGAATATAAACTTTGGTCGCTATCGAGCTGCTTTTTATTTCCTATTTCAGAAGGCACATTAAGGAATTGGTCCCAGCTTTTACAGTTAGATAACAGTTGAAGTTTATTGGAGGCCTTAAAGTTGACTAATGTGAAAATAATGCCCAACAGTGGAACATAACATGGATACGAGCCATACCTTAACAGACATGTTCAAGTTGTGCGTAATATATGATATAAATACTTACAAATATCCATAGTAAGTGTGGAACCGTATCATGGGTTCCAGTAGAACAATCCGGTGCTTTGGACACAAATCCTGTATTATCATATCTTGTCTGACCGCTCGGAGACGGTCCGTTACAAAGTTGTAAATGACCAATTGACTGACATCTGTTCTCTTGGTCACCCTGCAGAAGTAAGATTTTAATATCAACATACATATATACAAGATTAATGGGAGTTATATATATATTATCATGTTTCCCACAAAGGTGGAAACAGTGCAATGACTAGTTATATTTACAATAAAGTAATTTCAGGGGGTGTTAGAAAATAATTGACCCTCA